>RRYC01000046.1:0-149003 GCA_004016185.1 Quambalaria eucalypti
GGGGGGGGGGGGGGGGGGGGGGGTTGTAAAGGGGGTGGGGAGGGGAATGTACAGGTGTTGGGGGGGGGAAAAAGGGGGGGGGGGTGTGGGGGGGGGGGGGGGGGGGGGGGGGGGGGGGGGGTGGGGTTTGTGGGGGTTGGGGGGGGGGGGTGTTGGGGGGGGGGGGGGGGGGGGGGGGTTGTGGGGAAGAAACGGGGGGTTTGGGGGGGGGGGCACGGGGGAGGGGCACCCACTGAACCACCAGAACTTAACAAATTTTACCAAGATTCGGTAGGCCCCCCCCCCCCCCCGCCGGTTGAACCCATGGAGCGAGGCCACACAGCAAGGTGGGCGGGCGTAAGGGGGTCTGCCCGCCGCCCGCTCACCCACTCACCCACTCAGCGGCTCGTCCTACGTCCCAGTTGCGATTGCGCTAGTGCCATCGTCTGGGCCCGGGCTGAGAAACGCAGGGCAGGCGAGGCGAGGCGAGGCGAGACAGAATGAGGCAGGGGTTGCAGGACGGGAAGGCGGACGAGCGGGCCCTGCGCCGCTACGGGTGCGGCACCCAGGCACGAAGCGATACAGGAACAGGGGACCCGATTGTATCTGGAGCAGGGCAGCGCAGTCAAGCAGACACAGACACAGACGAGGACGGCGTGCGTGAGTGAGCGAGTGAGTGTGAGTGAGTGTGTGTGTGTCGCCCGTCGCTGTTGCTGTTGCTGCATTGACGTTTGCATTGCGGGTTGTCAAGGGACCAAGCCGTGGGGTGGAGCATGCTGCGAGTGAGCTGCGCGGCGTGGCGTGGCACCAAGTCCGCCTGTGATGCGCTGTGCCGCGAGCCGAGTTGATCATTCCGGCAACGAGGAACAAACAAATCCATCGTGCAGCGTGGGCGGGCGACGAGAGTGTTGGCTTACTGTACGCATTGCTTGCTGGCACTCGCACGCTGCCGCCAACACCACACCTGTCTCTCTGCCCTCGCGCGTGCGCGAAGTAACCATTTTGAATTTAAGCGACAGGGAGTAGAAGGAGGCGGGGCTGGGCGCGGAACTAGGCTGAGCGTGCGAGGCCGAGACTCACGACTCACTCATTCTTCCAGTTGCTGACAGCCCGCTGCTGCGACAGCCGCACAACTGTCGTCTAATCTCTCGGCGGCGTCCTCAGCGTTGCTCTCCGGCCACTTGCCCCAGCCAGTGCACTCACTCTCCATGGGCCCACACACACCCATCCTCCCCCTCCCGCAAGAAACACAGGGTGCCGCACGCGTGCAGCTACAGCACTTACAGTAAGGCTGCCGTGCAGACACACGCAGCGGCGTCACACTTTCAACGCACCGCGAAAACGCAACGCATAACTACCTCGCGATCATCCACTGCCGGCCCGCCTCCGCGCTTTTACGCCGTTTGCTGTCCTGCCTGCCTGTCCGCTCCTCCCATCGTCGATTGAAATTCAGAGACAAGCCCGTGACAGCGTGTGCGTTTGCGTGTGCGTTTGCGTGTGCGTTGTGCGTTGTGCGTTGTCAGCGACGGTCCGCCCGACCGCAGCTTGTAGCCGCGCCCGTGCCAGCCAGTCAGCTAACCCCCCCATCCAGATTCGGACACCGAAAGAATCGTCTGTGCTTGCATCTGCGTGTGGGTGGGTGGGCGTGGGGCACAGGGCTGGGGCTGCAGCAAGGTTGTGGTCGCGTCGCAGTCGCAGCCGCACCCGGGCCAAGAGCTTCACATTCACCACTGCCAGGCAGGAGTTGAATTGCAGTCCGTCGTGGACGGCGCGGGGGCCGAAACCAAGGGCAACGTCTGGCCATGTTATGCTCAGGCCAGGCCAACAGACGCGCCCCACCTCCAACCCATTTGCCTTAAGCGCGACTCTCGGCGGCGACACATACAGTGCGTTTGCGGGTTTGCCACTGCTGTCCACAATGTCCCGCCCAGCTCCCCATTGGCAATGGCAATGACGTTTGCCAACTCTCCCTTGCGAGCAGGACCGCGCCGCGCCGAAGCGAAGCGAGGCTGAGTTGCGGCCGGACGCTGGCTCCTTTACTTCTGAACCAGATTGGGCTGAGCTGCTGAGCTCCGCTGCTGAAAGACGGCTGCCCTGTCTGAGGTGAACTGAGCTGTCTGAGTCCTATCGATCTGCCTGTCCTCGACAAGATGAGACACGGCGCGAGTGGCGGGCGGGTGGGCGGGCCCGCACGCACGCACGCACGCTATGTAAGGGTCCATGAAAGCCCCACGCACAAGCATCACCAATGGCAGAACTAAGCTTGCACGCACTTTGCGGTGTCCGTCTCGCGTCGTTTGGCAGCAGCAGCCTCATCGCCTCGTCGCTTCGGACTTCGGACCTCGGAAACAAGGGCCGCTTGGGGACTTGGACTTGGACTTGGACTTGGCCGCCCTGCGCACGACGCGTGACGCATCCTTCGTCTCCGCATCTGCCCTGTCCCCCCCACAACAGGCTCCAACGCAGCGCAGCAAGCTGCGGCTCGGCACGTAAACCGTGGGATTGCATTTGCGGTGCCTCCCAATCGGGGAACACGTCGCGCGTCGTTGGCGCACACTCGACTTCAAGCCAAAGGCGGCGGCAGATACTTTGCCCAAAAGCCAAGACCCAGAGCCAAGCTCGACGAGCCGAGGCGCGGCCGGGCGAGCGGCTCCCCTTGTGACGCTGTGGCACCTTGCGCTCGCCACGCCAAGTATCTCAGAGGACTCGCTTCTCTATTCTCCATTTCTGAGCTCGCTTGCTCACGCACGCACTCGTCTGTCGTCGCATCTCCATCGCCTTACTACTTATGCGATGTGTGCGCCCCAATCTCGCCGCAGTAGTCGTATGTCTCGGCGCATCTTCGGGCGTATGGAGGCTGCTTGAACTTGCATTCATCGTCGACGTTCGTGCATCGACTTTTGATGAAGGCACGCAGCCGTAACGTTTGGCAGGGCCAGAAAGATGCCCTCCTGCAGGCTGCCTTCTTACTGACCGAACATAGGTACTGCCCCGCAGGGACCCTACCTACCTGCACCCCTTCACGCAGAGGCGTGAGAATTCCACCCCTTGCCCGTAATGATACGAAGTTTCTGCCCCCCCGTACTTACTCGCGCCCTCGTGGGGCCCTCCACGGAACTTTAACCTCACCTCTCACTCTCACATCACAAACACAGATACAGTACACAGGAAAATGAAACCTAGTCATCACATCGCCGCTCTGGAAGGGCCATCACCGCCGACCGCCGCCCCGCTTTCGGCGCGCGTCGGAAGCCCGACCTGACCTGACCTGACTTGTGATGCGTGGCGCCGGCAGTCGGCTTCGGCATCGGAGTTCCAATCCCCAGTCTGGCGCCCGCTCCCCTTGCACGCATCTTCCCACCCTTGCTCGAAAGCGACTACTTAGGCGCACTTTCCGACTTCTCGACTGTGTTGTGTTGGGTAGGGGCCGGCGGGCTGCACTTGCGCTTGCGCTGCGCCACGCCGCCGAGGAACGCTGTCACGGCTGTCGAACGTAGATGACCAAGGATGAACCTTGTGCCCCGTGTCAGATGTGGGTCTTCGACTTCGACTTCTTCTTCCCTTTCTCTTATAACCTTGTGCCCTGGAAGCTTCAGTGCATTTTGTCAGGCGGTGGCGCGCAAGTCCGGACGCGGTCCTCTCTGGGCCTCAGCCAGCCGCCAAGCAGACGCGCTGGCCTGTCTGTAAGGAGCATTTGGTCAAAGTCTAACGTGACGATCCCACTCCAACCTTGACCGCTCGCGTCAATGTCACGCTGGGGCAGGGGGTCTAGGGGCTGTCTTCGTGAGCATCAAGTGGGGCGGCCAAGACCGTAGATCGGATACGCCCACGACCAAACCCTGTGCAGGAAGACCCGAGGCGTCTTCATCCGAGCGAAGCCTTGCCTGAGCTTAGTGGGCTAGCGATCAGAACAGCCATGCTACCGCTCCATACCGCCGATCACAATCCCTGACTACGCCCACACATTCTCGTTCGTCGTCTGCCAGCAGCATCTGGCCTTCATGAGCGTGGCACTCAGCCCACATCGCCAAGCGAGGAAAGCTGTCCAATGCGACCTTTGCGCCAATGGGGTACATCGCCGCACTTGCTCGAGCTGTGCACTTGAGCTCGGTCGCATTGCTGGGGAGCCTTGGCGTGGACCAGACACTTTCTCGGCAGCCTCTGCTCGTACGAGTCTCATCAAAGTCGCCCTGCTCCGACTGCCAGGCTCGCCACGCATCTTTAAGTATCCCTAGCACCAAACTTGCTTTCCTTGCCAGATGTCAGAGGCGGTATCCGTTCCAATTGCAAATGAGACAAAGAGACCTGCCTGTCCCAGACAGATGCCCCTGAGCGTGCTGATCAAGATGATTCCCGGAAATCACGAGAGCAGCTCCTGGAACTTCTTCTGCACCTGCTCGGCATTGAGACCGTCCAATTCTGCATGCTTCTCGACGCCTTTCTCTAAAGGGTATGAGGAGAAGAAGCAGGGGTGTCGTGGTTAGTATGTGGTCGAGTATGTATCTCGGGCCCAGCGCCATTTCCGTTGGAGAACTCTTTGGTCGCTCTGTGTCCCTCAGAGAGCTTGATGCTGTATTCCGGCAGTACTTCCTGGAAGTCCAGTCAAGGGCTGCTGACACCCTGGTGTCGCTCGCCATACTGCCACCGGTGCTCCTCTACTCACCGAACCGTGCAAAGACGCGTGCGGGCGTGCCCTGTGCCTCGCGCACCAGGATGGGTAGGGAAGGGTTCGAAGACTTGAGTCCCTTGTATGAGTCTTGAATGAATTGCCTGTTTGGAAGAGATGAGGCACGTCGAGGAGCACGCGTCGAAGGGCATACACGCAGAGCGCAGGGTGGTATGAGTGTGGGCAAGGGCGAGAGGAGTTGTCAGCGTCACAGCCTCTAGGGCGACAGAGGCGTGGGAGACAGAGGGCCGCAGTGATTTTCATCGCCTGTAGCGTGTGCGCTGTCCGATCTCGACCACTTTGTTCCCTCGGCAGTTGGATTGCTAATCGAAGGGTGTGCTCACCTGGTACCTGCAGATCCCGGTCCCGTCTGGCAGAGGTGGAGCCTGACCTCCTTGAGGGTCTTGGGCAGGGCTCGAGCAAGCGCTTGAGAGGCCATGTTGGGGGGTGGGATGGTGTGTAGTGGAACGGCTAGAGGGGAACGGCGAGGACAGAGCTTGCGTCGAGTCGAAGATTGCAAAGCCGCACCACCAACTCCATTTGTCCATCCCGAACGTCCCTGGCCCGTGAGGAGGCCGCCGGGCTACTTCGGCTCCGAGCTTGGCCCTCTTCGGCCGCCAACGCGGGTAGGGGCGCGTGGCCCAAGGCGAGACAAGACGAGACGCACACGCAAGCCTCGCGCGCCGCCGCGGAGACGACTCCACCTTGGGGATGCAGCGACGCAACGACGTTCGTCGGACAGACACCAACGTTCAGAGGGCCGTCCATCGTTCAGGTCCATCATCCGTCAACGCTCACCTTCCCGCGTGATCACCAAAGGAAATACTTCCAGACCTCGCAATTGCCCTTCCGAAGACCAAATTACTCCCACGAGCACTCACTCGATATACCAAAGCACACACCACGATGGACTTTGCACGGATGATGAGACAGGCCCAAGGGGGAGGTGGAATGAGTTCCTCTTCGGGCAACAACGACAGCCCGCAGAATGACAACGCAGAGACGGTATACATTTCCAGCTTGGCCCTGCTCAAGGTACGTCGTGTTTTGCCGTTCTGAACAAGCAGAGCATACAGTCATACACGAGCCCTCAGCTGATGACCCTCCCTGTATGCCCCCATCTCCGTCCACTCTTTCGCAGATGCTCAAGCACGGTCGTGCGGGTGTGCCCATGGAGGTCATGGGTCTCTTGCTGGGAGAGTTCGTCGACGACTACACAGTCACCGTCATCGATGTATTTGCCATGCCGCAGTCCGGTACCTCGGTCACGGTAGAGTCTGTGGATCCAGTGTTCCAGACAAACATGTTGGAGATGCTCAAGCAGACTGGAAGGTGAGTCGTCGTCTCCCATCTCATCAGCGCTCTCCTCATTCCTGTACTCACAGCGTCTCTGCCTGCACCTGCACCCGTCCCCTCCAGGCCCGAAATGGTCGTCGGCTGGTACCACTCTCACCCCGGTTTCGGCTGCTGGCTGTCCAACGTAGACATCAACACCCAACAAGCATTCGAGCAGCTCAACGAGAGGGCCGTGGCCGTCGTCGTCGACCCCATCCAGTCCGTCAAGGGCAAGGTCGTCATTGATGCTTTCCGCCTCATCAACCCTTCCATGGCAATGCTCGGTCAGGAGCCAAGGCAGACGACGTCAAACATCGGTCACCTTAACAAACCCACCATTCATTCCCTCATTCACGGCCTCAACAGACACTACTATTCCATCGCCATCAACTACCGAAAGACGGAGCTGGAGCAGAGCATGCTCGGCAACCTTCACAAGCGGAACTGGACAGAAGGTTTGCGGCTGAGGGATTGGGGTGTTCATCGCGAGAACAACGAAAAGGCGATCAAGGTGAGTCAGTCGGGGCCGTCTTCTCCCCCTTTGCTGCTGACGGCCATTAGTCTGACGCCATATTACCACTTGATCTCCCACTCGCTTCCCGCACGCGCAGAAAATGCTGCAATTGTCCGAGGCATACAACAAGTCGGTGCAAGAGGAGAGCTCGCTGACGGCCGAGCAACTCAAGACGAGACACGTCGGAAAGCAGGACCCCAAGAGGCATCTCGAGGATGCGGTGGAGACGGCCATGGGAGATCAGATCGTGCAGTCGCTGGGTACAATGTGAGTAGCTTATAGCGCGTTGTTGACAACAAAGGGTATCATTGCGAAGAGACCAAGAGACTAATACACATCCGCTTCTGATGCTTTTCCTTCCCCTGCCGTCATCTAGGTTGCTCGCAGAGCTGTAGAGCCTCTATGTACAGTTTGAACAAATACAACACATTTCTGGCATATCTCTCTCTCCATTCCCTGTACGGACGATGCCCTGCCGCGTCACTCAGCGGCTCCTCGGCGTTGCAGAGCGGTAAGGATGCTGCGAGAAGGTTGCGAGTGGGGACCACGGGCTCGCATTCCCCGACTGCCCCGGCGTGAGGTAGTCTTCTCCTCGCGCACTTTGCTGCTGCTGCTGCGTGCGCTCCGCGTGGGAGTAGCCCGTCTGAATCCGGAGCGGTGGGATGTTGAATTCTGGTCTGGCCCGGGAGTTTGCGAATACATGGCATGGGGGTTTGTCATACGAGTAGTCGGGTTCGTGACGAGGAGGCGTGGGCAACATCGAAGGCGAGTCCGTCGGAGATTCCTCGGCAGACTCGAAGCTGGGCAGACTCGGCAGCTCCTTGTCGCGACTTGGCGCAGCTGCAGATTGCACCTCGCGACCACCCGACGCTTCACGTTGGCGTTGGTGGCGGGGCTGCAGCGACTGTTGCGCTTGCAGTCCAGTGCCCTTCGTCGGGCTCAGCTCGGGCGCACTGCTCCTGCGCCGTCTCCGCTGCCTTTGCGTAGGTGTGACGGGCACGGAAACGCGAGGAGGCCTCTTGATGCTACCGCCACCACCGCTCATCGACAAGAAGCTGTCTCCCTTGATCCAGGATTGGCGGCCCGCGCCTGCTCCCGCCCCCGCGCCATCGTACCTGCCCTTGCCCTTGCGACTGCGACTGATCTCCGCCGCCGAGCTAGGATCGCGCGTGCTGTCGCTCCCACTGGGAAACGTCAGCGTATCACGGCGACTACTCTGCTCTTCGCTAGAGTGATGTCGCTCCAGATCAAGCTCTCGGCTCTTTGCGCGGCTGCGCCCGCCGTAACCATAAGCGTGGTCATCGTGCTTAGCGCGGCGGAGAAGCTCCACGACGACGGCCTCGCTCCCCATTGTGGCGTCGTGGCCTGCCTCGGCCATCTCCATGCGCTCATAGACGAAACGCAAAGGCATGGCTGCCACATCGGAATCAAAGTCATTCTCTCCCTCGAGCCGTGCGGCAGGCTGAAGCTGCAGACCCGCAGGGGCCGATGCGTTCGTATTATCTCCCCTCGAGATGTTGGTGCTCTTGCCTGCAGTATTCGCACTGGCCGTCTGAGCCTGCATGAAGAGTGAATCGAGCCAGTCTCTACCCTTTTGCGGAACGAGCTTGTCGCCTTGGGCCCACACAACTGTCACGTCCGCGCCATGAGGACTCTGCGCTAGGGAGTTGATACCTTGGCGGATGAGCCGCTCCAGCTCGGTGTTGGGCAGGTGCGGGGCATGGCCGAGTGAAAGCAGAAAGTCTTCCGTCATGCCCGCGGCGCAATGCTCCAGCGTCATCAGCTCGGATATGAGCGAGACTGCTGACCCGGGATCAAGGCGAATGTAGCGTTTGCCGGGCATGCTGCCTGGGTGAGGGATATACTGAGATTGGGCTCGCGGAAAGGCGCGAGGGTGCATAGAATACTTGAAGTGACACTCGTGAGGCGGGAGGAACGTGGCTTCGGGATGCTTTTGACGGGCGTCTGCACGAATCTTTCGGCCTCGCCGCGTCGTCGGGGAGCTCGGAGGCTCCGCACCGATACTGTTGAGAAAGGGATTGTCATTGGTCGGGGTATGTGGGACAGTCTCGGGGCCAGGCGCCTGCGCATAGCCGGCCGAGAATGGACCCTGATGGTCATCGTGCTCAGGCGGGGTGCCGACAGGGCTCGTCGGACAGGAGAAAGCCGGATCGCGCTCGCGCGTGCCCTGCGATGGAATCAAGAGTTTTGCTTGCGTCGATCCACCTCGCCGATGAAACGACGAGGCGTCGGGCGACTTTGGACTAGAGACGCTGGTGCGACGATGGGGATTGCGCTCCGTAGTGCTGGTGGGATGGACAACGCCAGCACTCCAGCCAAACCAGTTGCGTCCCGTATTCGAGACGATGCCCATGCTGGCCGTAGCAGCGCCAAAGAGCCTCTGAAGGCCAGGCATTAGCGAGGTGTTGAGCCGAATCACGCTGACGGGAAGAAGGCTGAGGGAGGATTTCGATATGGAAGTTGGGACCCATGGTGAGGAAAGGAGCAGTCTGGGCCTCTTGCCGAATGGCGATTGCTTGGGGTTGGTGCCAGTCAAGCGATGGACTGGCGCAGGATTGAAATGCTGGAGGAGTGCCAGAGCGTATATGATGCCCGCAGAGTGGGCCAGTATCGTGACTGGAGGCCCGCAGGGCCGCATCTGCAGATCCAGAACTCCGACTCTCTGCAGGACGCTTATCGTCTGCAGCAGGGAGACGCTCAGCCGCTCCCGGAGGGGACATGGACTCGTACCTCCAGACCCGGGGCGATCGATGGTGATGAGCTTGATGCCGACCATGCGACAGATGCCATCCATCATGAGACCGAGATACCGCGAGCAGCCCGACGGCAGGCAGTACAGCAGGACCGATGAGCTCTGAACGTCGCCGCATACAGCAAAGGTGACCTGCGCGCCTGTGCGTGGACACAAGATGCGCTGGTGGAAGTTGCGGGAGCATATATGCTCGAGAAAGTCGACGGCTGGCGGCGTGGCATTGCGGGCGTCGGTGGGATATCGCCAGGCCAGGCAGGCGTCTTCTGACTGAGGCATCGTGCGGGAAGCGTGGTGGGATCAATGGACCGATGTGAGTGCGTGAGGATTCATCGGCCCATTCCAGGTATATAGTAAGCGTCTAGGAGAAGTTGGCGGGAGGGCGTGTGTCGTGTCTAGTCATACAGGAGAGAGAGGAGACGGAGGGTTGAATTGGTGGGAGGAGGGGACAAAGAAAGAGGCGGAGAGGCGCAACTGGGAGATCACCAAGTAATTCAGAGCCCGGACCGATCGTCCACAGGGGAGCAGCGCAAAGGGCGGTTTGGACGGTGGATCTACCTTTCTGGCGCTCCTATTGTTGAGGCCCTGGCCGAGGCACGGGCGACGGCACAGGCTGTTCACTACGTATCCGAAGGTTAATCGTGGCGACGTCGGGCTGCATTGATTGCGAGGCGGAGTGCTTGAGAGGGGAGAGAAGAGGGCGGGGGAGCAAAGCAAGCCATGGAAACGGAGAGGGCGTTGGGCAAATGCAAACACGGAAATCCCTTGTCAGTACATCTTGTAGGCGGACCCCTCGTCGGCACCTGATCTCCGCTGCCTAAAAAAAAAGGCACTGGCGACGCGCTCATGCCTGGCTCACGTTGTGACGTCGGGGCGCGCCTTCCGCCAGAGAAGAAGGGACCGACGCGTCCACCGTCGCCCGGACTCCTGCGCTATGGCACGCGCCCCGTGGGCAAGCAAGGCCAGGCAGGGACAGCCGAGGCCAAGAAGGTTGGAGTGGAGCAACCCACGCGAGGCCGCGTGCGATTAGATGTGGCTGGGCTGAGGGGCCGCTCCGCCTCCTCCGGCCGTGCCTCCTTTGTTTCAGGAGCCGCATCTCACTCGCCACGATCGTCGTAGGGACGCCCAACTCTAGACGCTAGGACAAGAAAGGTCACAGCTTTGTCCCACGCAACTGCGACACAAACGGCACAGCGCCTCTCCAATCCTCTCTCTCTTTCGCCTCATTTGTCCTTACGACATCATATGTTGACGACTGCATTGCGCAGAGGACAAATTTATTAGACCAACCTCAGCCCACCCGGGGCCAAGGCGGACGACAGTTATGATGATGACGACGATAACGATGATGACAAGGGAAAGCGAGCTGCTGGAGCCGGCCAGGCAGCAACTCAACAAAGAATCGTGGATGCAGAGGTGCGCATAGATGATGCTCAACTCGAGATGGCGAGACGCGGCCGTAAGACGGAACAGCAAGACGGAACAGAATGCTGGGAAATGGTACCGACCCTGCCCACCCGACGCAAGCCCGCCAGTCTGGCCAGCGCGCCCAGCGTCAAGCTGGTCGGGAGGGGCAGCATTAGCAGCATCTAGCTGCGCTTCGCCTACTCTTACTTGGGAGAGGGGACCTTGTCGGCAAACTGAAAGGAGCAATAAAAGGCACGCCGGTCAGTCTCAGCACAGTGCATCGCTGGGCCACACCACGCCACGCCACACCTCGCATCACTCACCTCGCCGATAACGTTGCCCGCAGGAGAGTACTGGCACACGAGGTAGCTAGACTCGGACGAGTCATAGATGGTACCAGCGGCGCACTTCTGAACAGCGCAGCCAACCTTGGTAGTGTCCTTCCATACCATCTGGGTCCAGTGGCCCGAGGACTCGCTCCAGTCGCCCGTGTACTTGGAAGACTCGTCAGCCCAGAGCTTGATACCCTCCTTGGTCGCGGCCTCGTCCGAATCCCAGCCCGAACCGGCGCCTACAGCAAGGTTTTCGCCCACGGAGCCGTACTTGTCGCCCGAGTGCTCAAAGACGCAGCCGGAGGCCCAGTCCGCCGCAGTCTTGGCAAGCGAGTCGTCCCACTCCAGGTCCTTCTCGCCGTACTTGGAGCGCTCAGCATTGTGCGCCTCCAAAGCAGCAGACTGAATGGTAGAGTCGGCGCGCGAAGACGAAGTAGAGGTGTTCTTGGTCGAAGTGGCGTCGTCCTGCTTCTTGTAGGAAGTAGCCGAGGAGGTGGCGTCCGACTTCTTCTCGTCAGTGGCAGTCGACTTCTTGCTGTCGCTGGTCTTGCTCGACTTCTTCGATCCAGTCGAAGACGTCTTGTGAGACTTCTTGGCAGAACCAGTCGAGGAGGTCTTGTGGTGGTGCTTGTGGTGCTTGTGGTGCTTGTGGGCCTTGTGCTCCTCGGGCTCCTCGTTCTTCTTGTGGGTCTTGTGGTGGGTCTTGTTCGAATGGTGAGCCGTGTGCGAAGCAGCGGAAGTACGGCCGGCGTCTTCCTTGGACTTGACGCAAGTCTTTTGCAAGTCGGCAGAGGCGGTGCCGGCAAGCAGGAGGGGGAGGGCGAAGAGGGCAAGGGTTCCGAAGCGCATTTTGGTACAGAGAAAAGGGAGAGAGTGTAGTGAGCGTGTGGGAGGGAGTGGGGGTCAAGGAAATAGGAGGGGGCTTAGAGAAGAGGGAAAAGGTGAGGTAAAGATGTGGGGACAAGACTCTAATCCCGGATGTGCTCATCCACGTCTCATCGTTTATATGCTGAGACACGAGCCACCATGGCGTCGCACCTTGTCGAAAAGGTTTCTGAGCCTCCTATCGTAAGGGCGTACGCCCGTGCGGACGCACCTTGACACTCATGCGATAGCTATACTGCTGCGATGCGCTACCCCTCGTTTTGCCGCTTATTTTGGCGCCTGAATGCAACCGACGTCGCGGATATGATCGCCGCTCGCAGCACTGAGCCCATTTGCTTACGCTCACTGGTGGGCGCGTCGTAGCGGAGTTTGGATGGCTGAATCACAGCCGCCCACGAGCATGCCAGGAGAAAGACAGAAGATCGAAAAGGATGCTTGGTGCGACTTGGCAGTAAGCAAGTGATGGGCGTTCACAGCAGCCGTCGGCCTCGTGGCCGCGGCAGGGCGGGTGGAATCGCCGATTGGGTGCGGCTGCGACGAGCGAGGAGAATTGCACGCTGCTTTCCGTTACCCGCCCCACCACAGGTCCCCACTTCCCTGCAGGGCTCCTCGTGACGCCTGCCTGCATCCTACCTCTTTGCCCAGCCTTGGCCTGTCGCACCTAGTTGCCGCGAGACTCGGTGCCTGAGCAAAAGCTTGCCCTCTTGAAGTGCTTTAACCTAAACGCTCATGGTACTTAGCCATCGTGCTGACCCTGAAACAACCCTGCTCCAGGAGGTGGGCGTGCAGCGCAAGCAAGGCGGGGAAGGGTACCCGATGTCGCGTTGACCAGGGCGCGGGGGGCGGAGCGGAGCGGTCCTTGGCCTTGGTCCCTACCTATCCCCGAAGGTGCGGGTCACGACGCCCCAACGTGGCGGCAGGGCGGGGCGGCAGCTGGGCGTGTGGGCGTGTGGGCGTGCGGTTCGCGCGGCGGCGCTGACGCCCTTCTTTGATTCTCTGAAGAAAACACAAACATTGATGGCGCACATGAATAAGACATCCCAGCCCAAGCGAGCCACAATGCTGCAGACGCTCCCACGCGTTTCGGGCGGTGATTGCGACTCCGGTCCAGCCGAGCCGAGGGGAGAGGGGGCCACATTGTATCCCAGCCCACAACTCATTTACGAGGGAATTTGATGAAGGTTATGTACCTTCGTGTGCGGCAAATGCGCCGCTTGGGCCGCATGTATACATGCATCCCCCGACAGTGCCGCCGGGCGGGCGCTGCTCTTCCCGCATTACAACTCGGAAGTGCCGCAGAGACGGACAATGAGTAAATGACGACCCAGGGATACCCAAGCTAGGGCAGCGACGTGACGCTTCTGGCTACGACTCAAGTTATTTGCGGTTTCCATTCCTGCTGTCGTCCGCGCCCCCACTGGGCCTCGCCTTTCTGTACGCCCACACCACCCAGCTTGTCACGCTTTCGCTTACCCCCCGCTGTTGCAGCACAGCTCCGAAGGCCAGGGGCGGCTCAAATTGCAAGGGTCAAGTCAGCAAGGCGTTCCAGAAAAGGCTACGCATCTGTGCGCTGCCCTTGCTCAGCCCAGACGTCATTTAGCGGACGTAGCTTGCGCCATCCCCCTCTTTTGTCGAGGGAACAGGCAAAGACTAGGACAGCCAACATCGGGGTCTGATATCCCGACGGGGTGGCGTTGCGCAATGGGCTAACGCCGAAGCACCCCCACATTCTGTTTCGTTGAACCCCCCGATGTGCATTTCCGAAATGGCCTTCAGCCCGGCGGAGGCGCACAAGGGGCGCCAAAAGAAAGGGATGAACACTCGCCTTGCTATGGTCCCCATTGGCCATTGCATTGCCTTGGATTGACTCGCAGTTGAGCCCCTGCATCGACTCCCGAGATCTGCTCCGATCTGCAGCAGATCGTGATGCCCTCCCTGGTTAGCAGTCTTGGAAGGGCAAGGGGGGCATGATATCCACATCCGGACGGGCCGTCGGCCCCGGAAGTCACACAGGTGCCGGTCGCTGTCTCCTCTCGCTATTTTCTGCCGCCGGCTCAGCAAGAGTGAAACGAGAATTACATTGCTAGTATCATACCCTGGACCCTTTCCACTCATTCCATCCTCCCCGCCTGCGATCCAACGCCACATTGAGAAGCCCCTAGGTCGACAGCAATCAAACACGACATGCGACGCCCGCTTCTCGACTCAACCTACTTGGGCGTCCACTTCACCACCAGGGGCACGATAGCACCCGTGGCGGGCCTGAACATGCGGTGATTGGTGACACGCCAAAGCGACTCCATCACACCCGAATGCGAGGAGATGTGGATCACTGCATCGACGGAAGGGGAGAGAGCCAGGTTGCTTCGAGTCAGATCGCGCCCTGCTGAGGCTCTGCGAGCCACGCAAGAATATGGCCTCCAAACTCACCATCGTCATCGGCAGCGAGCTTGAACACGTCTCTGAGCGCGCCGGCGACCCGCTCTTTCATTTGATCGATAGTCTCATGGATTTTCTGTGGGCCGAGGAGAGGTAATGACAGTGACGTGTTGCAGTCGGACAGGTCGGTCAGCTCTCCTATCTCTTTGAAGCAGGATTCGACGCGGATCGGAGGCAGCGAGGAGCACAGCGATTAGGCGTGACGCGGACCAACGCCGCGCAGAGCTCGACGAGGGAGTTGGGAGATGGTGAGAATGCGCATGAACATCCCGGCGCGGACTCACCCCAAAGAGCTCGTCCGCCTCCGAAAACCCAGCCTCAATCTCCCAGCCTGGATTGTATGCGGCAATTTGGCTCTTGGTGCTCCTCTGGTCGCATGTATGCTCATCTCGGAAATTCTCTCTGAAGCCCTCGGTGATCAGAGGCGGGCTAGCAGCGGCCTTGCGGGTGCTCACCTTGAATCGCTCGTCGGCTTCTGTGAAGCCAGGCTCGATCTCGTAGCCGGGGAAGTTCTTCTGGATCGTGCTCTTGGGCGATCGATGTACTGCCTCGTGATCATCACCGTATTGTTCGCGGAGATCCTCCTTGACGTAGGGAGGGGGTACAGATTTCACATTTGAGCCAGCCGGCACCGTTCCCGCAGGGAGGAGGATCCCTTCGTAAGTGAGCTGTAGTGTCCGGGCCGATCGCTTAAACGGCGATGAGAAGAGACGTGTCGGAAGCGGGGCGGCATCCTTGCCAGCCGCGGCAGCCTGAAGTTGAGCTGTCCAGGCGGCATGAATAGACCGAGCTTGGTCCTCGCCGAGGGGGGTGAGTTCAGGGTCTGGGCCCCATGTCATGGTGCCATCACCCGTGAGCAATGCCCATTTTGCATCCCATTCCTCCGTCGAATACTGCAGCGTTGCACAAAGGGTAGGAAGTACAATATTGGTCGTGGTCAGCAACCGTGGGAGCCCAGAGCTTTCGAAGCAAGTCATGCGTTGCCAAGAAATATCAACACACCTTTGCCTCTGCGACGTCTGGTAGGCAGGGGGAAGTGTGGGAAGTGGAGTGGAGACCGTCGGAGGTGCAGGTGAGCAAGTGTCCCCTTTGTGAAGCCGAGGCCTGAGCTAAATGAAACTCACTATGCCAGCCTTCTCCATGCCTGGCTGCAAATACGAGCTTATATTGCGTGGAGTCTCCCGCTGCTTTCGATTCTTGATTTAGCCCTGTGAACAATTCGTCAAGGACCGGCGTACGTTTCAGCGAATTTCAGGGGACTGGCAGAGGCTCCTCGGTATGACTCACGGCGGATTTCCTCCAGAAGACCGTTCCACGTCTTGCCTTCGATCAAGCCAAAGTTATCTGCTATGGCCGAGAATGATGCTGGATTGCGGTCGGGCTCGTCATAGACGAACCACCCAGGCACGACGGAGAACTCGCCGGCGTCGTAGGTGTTTGAGGTCATTATGGGGTGGTGCGTGCAAGCAAAAGATGCAGGAGCGGAGGACGAGGCTAGTGGTCTGAGCAAGGATGATGCCGATGGGGGGGTATCTGCTGCGATGTGAGGTAGGGGCAATGCTGCTTGTTGCGACTAAAATCTATGGTCAATTTTGTTGCTCTTGCAACTCCAGGAAGAAGGCATTGATTGGAAGCGAAGTTTGGTCTGGCTGGTCAGCGCACCGTCGTGCAACCGTCCGTCTGAGCCCGGGGCAACGCAGGGCACGGACAGCGATTGGCAAAGCGTGGACGCGTCCGTCCGAAGAGGCAGCAGCAGCAGCGGCGACGGCGGCGGCAGCAACAGCATAAGGTTGCGGTGCATGAGGTCAGTCTTGGCGAGCGAGCGAGGGCGCGCACTCGGCGCACCACCTGAGCATCCCTTGCGTGCGTGCGGTGCAAGCGTGCGTGCAAGCACCGGTCCGACTTTCAATTGCCTGCTTACAGAGCCCGCTCCTTCCCAACAAACTAGCGTCGTTCTCAAACCAAATTGTTGGCGGCTGGAACCGTCTCCACCCCAGGGCCCGACGCCTCGACAAGTCTTGATGAAAAGACCCTCCGTCGCTCTCACGTCTCGGGCTTCTCGGGGCCTGTCACACTCGACCTCGGCTTTCAAGACATTTCAGACACGTCCTTGACGCCAGGACGCGCGGGGCGCGGAATTCATTTATACACTGACGTCATGCTCACGCTCTGCCCACCTGTGACGTGCTAAGGCAATGATACCGGGCGCTTTGTCCCAGCCTTTGCGTTCACAGACTGTTTGAAACCGGAGATCCGCAATACGACTCGATCAACACTTTGCCTGGAATCAGAACACGACTAAAGGTCGAGTGAATTTGCCTGTGCGATCATTCAGCCAGTGCCACATCGGCCAGGAACATCAACAAGGACTCAGGTACAACCTGCCCATCCCCTTCCCTCGAGCAGTCCTTTGAGCCGTACGAGGAGTTGACGTCCGTCGCGTCTGCTCCGGCCATTGCACATGCATCGGTGTCCACGTCCATGGCTTCAACATCAGGCCGCCTCCGCCGCGTCGGTTTTGCTAGCCTGCGCTTGCCGTCAATGCCGCGGCTTCCCGCGCCCGGCTGTTCACCTTCCTCGGACCGTGCCTTTGCCCAGACGCTTAGACTCTCATTTGCCAGATTGACGAGAATGTCCTTCATGAGGGCGTACCGGCCTTCATCGGACTGGCCATCTGCAGAGGGGTCGAGTCCAACAGCGGATTTCACTTGGGGCGCAGCACGGAGCATTTCGCGACCGAGAGAGCGCAGCACGCCTTCGAGCGCAAGGTATGAAGAGGTTGCTGCTGCGCCGGAGCTAGAGATGCGCGAGGCGGTGAGGAGGAGTAGGATGTTTGCAATGACGTCAAAGACCGCTGAGTCGGCCTTCTCGAAATTGCATGCATCTTTCAGCGATAAGCTTTCGTCTTCGAATCCTCGCTCTCGCCAGGGTCGAACACCTGCAGCAATCCACCTGCTCAGTGCTGCACGAACTGTTGCGTGGTTCCCTAGAAGGATTTGAGCAACCTGCACAAGCCTGCGAAGCGTGAGGCGTAGCAGCTGCGGCAAGGCCGAGACGGCAGAAGGTCCATCGCCCTGTTCAGCGGCGCCCTCGTACGCGCTGGGGAAGGACGAAAGCCAGACGATGTCCCGCAGCTGATGCGAGTCAAGGCCGGCCAGTGCCTTGTAGGCCATCTCTGCATCCCGAGCGACCTCCTGCCCCCTTTCCGCCTCGTAGTGCGGGGGGAAGCGCGGGATAGACGCATTGAGCAGTAGAAGGGAGACGTACGTAGGCAATAGCCAAGCATTGTCGGTCCGGAGGCACTCCAAGAATGCATCAGAGAATACTTGAGCCAGATTACTGGCCTCTGCACCCTTCGCATGATCCACGGTTCCGGTCTGCAAGAGGAGGCGCTGGAGGAGCAGCCTTTGTTCCGGTCGAATGCCTGCAGCTGCACCAGGTCCCTCTTCTGCTTCTCGCAGCAGCCGGAGGAGGCTCGAAACGGCTCCAGCACTTTGTGTGCCGCCTTCGAGAACGCTCCTGCCTTGGAGTCCGAGCTCGGACACACTACTTGGCAGAGAGTCTGTACCCTGACCGGGACGCCTTAGAAGCAAGGCGCTCTTGAGACCCGACGGGTCGACGCTGTAGTCGAGGTAGCCGAGTTTGCGCTTCACGAACAGAGTCTGCACCGCTGACCGACCATTTTGCGTCAGCGTTGCGCTCAATTGGCCCACCTTTGTCCTGTGTACTTGCTCGTCAGCGCCGGAGCGGGGCATTGCCAAGGTCGTTTTCCAGTAGCGTTCAGAGTCGACCATGATCGAGCGTACGCGGTTGAGATGCGGCAATTGATGAGGCGTCATCGTCGTCGTCGTTTCCAAGTTGCCTTGGTCGCTGCCGGAGCCGAGGCTGGCGCTGACGATGCAGATAGGCACATGGGCTACTTCTCCCGAGTCTACATCCTGAGTAACGATCAACCTAGGCTCCACCGCCAACATCCAGAGGTGACGGTATGCCTGCAAATGAACGCCGTTGTCGGAGGAGCTGATTGGGAAGCGAGGGAAGCAGGAGATGAGGAGTGCAGCGATGCAGGCGTCCGATCTGCCAAAGGTGTAGCGTCCGCCGCCCAGGAACAGGAGACCGAGGGCCGTGTGCGTCGCCATATGGGTAGCATAGGGCTGGTGGGCCATCCCATAGCCGTGCGCCATCCGAAGCAGCTTGAGGACGTCCACATCACCACTCCCTGCCATGACTATGCCAAGGCTAAGAGCGATGACGTCTGCTAGTGAGCGCGCACCGGCAATGCAGATATGGCTTTGGTAGCACTCTGCTGCGCCCCGAGATACCTTGTCGTGGACATTGTAAAGCTCGGTCAGGAAGCGCTTCGCTTTGACATCGGCAGAGCCTGCGTATTTGAGCGCCAAGGCGAAGATGCTGCCGATCATGATGCTGTAGACTGCCTGCTGGCGCACAAATCGGTCTTGCGGAGGAATGCATTTCAGCATGGCCGGATAGGTCGACTCCAACCATTCCTGCGAGGGAGACATTTCGTCCCACATAATGAGGTTCCTTGCGATGGAGACCGAGATCAAATTGTCGGGACGAATGCGGTCCATCTCCGATGCCGTCTCTGGCAAACGGATCCTGTCGAGGAGAGCTCGCTTGTTGCTTCGCAGGAAGATGAGCCCGTATGCGAGGGCTGCGGGCGCGGAAGTGATGCGAAGATCCACTTTCCACATTGGGTCGTGGGTGTCGCTGGGGAAGAGAGTGGTGACGGGACCTACAATGCAATGCTCCAATTTGTCCAGAAGCCGTCGATCCCTTGCCGAGGACATACCGCGGCGGCGTCCTTTTCCCAGCATAACCAGGCCGAGACCTAGCGCAGCCGAAAGTGAATACGCATCTCTGCAGAATGTCTGAGGGTCGGTAGTCTCGATGGTTTGAGCCCCAATCTGATCACAGAGAGCCTCGGCGATGTGATGTACGTCGGAGCCTAGGAAGAGAAGGCCCGTACCAAGAAGAGCAGCTGACTGAACCAGCGTGGAGTGCGCAAGGTTGACCGAGTGAGGTGGCAAGAAGGCCTTGACGTGACATGCCAAGAGAGCGCGCACGTCAGGGTCCCCTTGGCCAACGAACGTGGCAGAAAGGCCTAGCAGTAACCCGATCGACGTGAGGTTGTGTCTGTCACCGAGGTAGCGGTACGTGTGCACCTGCCCAATAGTGGCAAAGTGACCAGCCAGGCCCAGCCCAAGCAGCAAACCAGCATGACGGGCGCTTCGTTCGCCTGCGCTCTGCGAGAAGTACCAGGTGGAGTCCACCTTGCCCTTGGTGACCATCATCTCCAGCGCAGAAGCAGCACCATTGTGGAATTCCGGCCACTCTATCTCAGGAGCATCCGCTCGCGGCTCGCTGTAGGTCCACGGCTGTTGCGGTCTCAAGGATATGCGTAAGTTGAGCCGTGGAGTCTGCCACCTCTGCGTCGGATCGAATTTCTTGGTGAGCATCAAGAGCATCCCGCGGCCAATTGTCGAGGCCTTGATGCGATCGGCGACATTGGCCATGCGAGCATTGGCGTGAGCCTTGTTCTCATGCTCATCCTTGGACGACCGGGTCACGCCGCGCAAGGTAGTCGGACGATTTGTGGCAAGCATATCTACTACGTCCTGCAGACGCCGGTCCCTGGAGAACAGCATTGCTGAGAGTGGATCGAGCTTGGCAGTTGCCGGCAACGTCCGGAGATTCTGCGAAGAGAAGGTCCGCGCCGCGTCTTGAGCGCTCGTGTCGAGCTGAGACGAAATGTCGTTCCGGCCCATGAGATTGTATGCTTTGGCTTTGAGTCCTTGAGGAGGATCTTTTGCACATTCACGCAGGGCATGATGCAGGACAAGAGCCACAGGCATCGGCAGCCTCTCGAGCTCTGCTTTGTCGAAGCCATTGGAGACCAAAGCCGTGACGACGCCAGCGGCAGCCTGAACGCGGTCGCTGGCGTCACCTCCGCCAATCATTTTTGCGCGACGCCGGGGAACGGCATCGTTGCACAAAACGTTGAAGAGGCTGAGCGCGCGAGGCACGATGAAGTCTGGTCGCTCGAACACGAGGTTCGATCCTGCGGCAAATGCTTGGACGAAGCAGCCTCGTGTGGCGATGCGACCTGAAGCGGCGGCGGTAAGAAGGTCCGCTACGTCGACTGGTACCAGCTCAAGCGAGGACTGTCTTGTCCTTACTTGGACCGGGGCAGTAGCGGGACTTGCTTCGACGTCGCGTAGGCTCCTCGACCAATAAGACTCAAGCAAAGGTGCTCCATGGAGGCTCGCCAGAGACTTGATCAACGACACAAGTCTCGGCAGCTCGGTTGCCCGAACTGCAGTATCTAGCTGAGCATCCTGAGCCATCGCATGCAAGATGACCAGTACAGGACCCAGGTCACGGACTTCGGTAGCCCGGCTCGGCAGCGGTGTCTCGGAAGCTGGCGTATATGGGCGATCAATAGAGGGTAACAAATCGCCAAATGGAAGCGGGTGGCCGTCCAGAAGGTAGAGCGGATCCTTGGTCGCTTCAGCGTGCCCTGTGCCTCTCGCATCGCCGTGCCCACCGAGGAGGACAGACTGCAATGCTTTCCAGTCTGAAACCGCTGGATTGGCCAGTTTGCCTAGGACCCACTGTCTCCTGATCTGCAATCCTGCTGGCTGTGCGTCTTTCGTGGTGGTGTTCATTGCCCACAAGATCCTGTTGACGAGCGCGTCCACTGGCGTAAGGTCAAGGCTGACTTCCTGAACCTCTTCTTCACCCGATGTTGTCAGCTGCAGACAGCCACTGCGACCAGCTTCGGACTGTATGCCTACAATGGGCAGTCTTGTCGATTCGACCGAGGGGGAGAGGACGTACTTCCCCCCGCGCGACCTCTGGAGCGCTAGCTCGATTGGAACGTCTTTGCTTGAGACGGTGCAATGAAGGAACAATGTCCCAGCTTCTGTGAGGTCAAGCATGTAGGTATAGCCAGAGGTGTCCGTGAGGGCAACGGCATCGACAACAGATCGCTCGGGAGCCACGCCGCATGACTGTGGAGAGACACAAGAGATCTGGCCTGCGCCATCGGTTCCGCCACGTTCAAGCAGGCGGCAAAACAGTCTACCACTGGTAGAGATGAAAAGTAGTTGCGCCGCCGGGACATGCGGTACATTCATCTGCCAGACGCGAATACTGTTCGCCTCTTGCAGGCCAGGAACAGATATGGTGTCTAGGCACTGCAGGGCTGCGGCTCTACTGGCTTCCAAAGAGGTTGGAAGCTCGTTTCCGAGTGTTTCGACACTGGGAAGCACTACTTTTTCCCCGAAAGCGGTGTGTATGTTTGCTTGCTCAGTAGAGGTAGCCGTTGTCATCATGGACATGCCCGCAAGGTGCGTGCTATAGAAGGAGTTGGGGTCACTCTCTATGGCATCTTGTGGAGGCACACTGGGACGTGATGTCCTCCTTTTCGCAAAGCTCGAGCTTGGGGCACGACTCGCCGTCCTTGCGACATATGAAGTCCGAGCCATCTGGCTGGCGCGCCGCTGCCGCGTTACAGGCGGATCGAGCGCTGTCCTGCCATTGGCCCCCGTCGCGGCTCCTGTCCTCCCTATTGGATTCGCAAGTGACGAGGGCCCAGAGGAAGTAGTCCGATTCCTCGCCATTCCCTCGACGATCTGGCCCATTTCCTCTGCCTCGACAGCGTCTCCCATCCGGCCCGACTCTGCCTGTATGCCGGTCGGCGTGACACCCGCGCCGGATGATGGCACAGGCTGAGAGAAGGACTCCTCTATTCTGGACATGTTGCCGACGTCTGCCACGGACGGATACCGGGAGCTCCTCCGCCGCAGCAGGGGAGGTGGCGCGCTCACGCCCGAATCGCGATTTGCCGCATTGGACAGCCGGGCAGAGCGTCGCGGAGGGGCATTGGGCCGACCCTTGCCAAGCGCTGCAACGGAAGACGAGGATGCATCTCCTGCGGCCGTCGTAGAGGCGGGAGGGGGACCCGCTGACATGCGCGAGGTGAGGTGGCTCTGAGATGCCACCTCGGTCATCTCGTACGGAGTCATGTCTGTCTCGCCGTCATTGTCATGATGATGGGGATCGCTTCGAGCAGCTTGATGAGGCGAAGAAGGGGCCTGCGGCAGCCGAGACAAAGATGCCGCGTCACAGTCTGCTGTGTATGCATATATGCGTATGCGTTTGGCTTGCGTGTCAGCTGTGACGAGAACCCTCCTCGAAGCCGGCAGCGAGGCCGTTTTGATGGCCGAATCGGCAGACGCGTATACGACGTTTTCGTTGATGTCAGAGAAGCTTCGGCTAGGCCCGTTTGCTTGTATGCTACCATTCCCATGCTCGACGAGACTGCTCACGACGGGCACGGGGACAAAGTCGTGGAGGTGATGGCCCAGGTAGAAGAGGAATGGTAATTGTTCGACTGCATCTTCGTCGGTGGTGGTGCGAGCAGCCAGACGATAATCTTCGCTTTCCGGGGCGCGATGGAATAGGATGCCTGACGGGGATGCTGCAAAGGCGGCGTTCAGGCGGAAATTCTTGGACACGACGTATTCCTCGCCGAGACGAGGAAAGTAGATGACGATGGATGATTGGAGGACGACCACAAGAGCCCGCTCGAGGCCCTCGGCACATTGAGACTGATACGGGTGAGAGGAGCTGGAATGGCCGGCTATAGCAGGGTCGGACGCGTTCTGCGCTGCCTGGGGTTTCCGATCCGGATTCAAGTGCTCGCCCTCGCTCGTTTGATGATGGAGCGGGTCAACTGAAGCTCTGGGACCACCTCTTTCGATCGAGGCCCACAAAGCTTGTACGATGTCTTCGGCAAAAGTATAGCTGCGCACTACCATCGGACCTCGAGACCATACCAGCCGTGACCCGCCCCAGGCGAGCTCTGTATCTCCCTCGCGTTCTTGAGTGTAGCATTTGCCTGGCTTGGCCTCGGAATAGACGGCGAGGGGCCTGGTTCGCATAGCTCTAAGCGTCTTGAGAATGCTCGACTCCTCTGCTTCTCCCGGCGCAGCTATGTATTCATCCAATTCGCTTGCATCGTCCCTGCGCTTGCTGTTGCAAGTCGCTTCGAAGTGTAGGCGGTGAATGAAGGAGGATGGAGCGGGATGCGAGGGCCTGACGAGTTTAGAAGGGCCCGACTGAGCTTGCATCTTGGCGATGTCGCCGTCGTCAAGGTAGAGGTCAGCCATGTCTTTGCGGTCTTGACGAGAGGAGGAGTCGGACGAGGCCAAGGTGGAAGGAATGGAGGTTCTTAGAGGCGGCTACTACGCCCACCAAATGTCTCGACATTGACCCTTGTTCGCACCTCGACATGGCCGGTGCGGCGCGTCTTGTGCGTGTCTTTGCGCGTCTTGACGTCGCGTGGCTGGTGTTGGTTGCGTGGTTGCGGGCTTGAGGGGCCCGCCTCGGATCCGAAGCGCGGCGTCTGTGGCCGGCCGTCAGTGCTTGGCTTGGCGTTGTGACGTCACGGCCTCCTTTCTGCTGCCGTACGTCTGCGTCTGCGTCTGCGTCTGCGTCTGCGTCTGCGTCTGCGTCTGCGTCTGCGACGGCCTGCCAGCCAGGCTGCCCGCCTGCCCGCCCCCCCCCACTGGCTAGGCACGCGTATAGCATCCGCGCGGCACAAAGCAGCCAGGCGGGCAGGCGGCTTCAGCCGTCCGTCGCCCAGTTCGCCCCGCCACTGGCGAGGAATTAGCATGACGACGGACGGCGGCGGCGGCGGCAAGTCACACGCAGCACGCAGCACAAAGCCGCACGCATGAACGCATGAACGAACAGAAGACTGGCCGCCACCCAACCCCTCCCTCGTTTGGCCCACAGCCTGCCTGCCGCGCTTACTTACCACCGAAGGTCGTCGTCACGACGTCTAAGTGGAGCAAGCAAGCACCCCAGGCATCCCCGTCCGCCCGTCGAGCGCACAAGTGGAAGCCCCTCCTCTGCGCCTGCGCCTGCGCCTCCGTCTCCGCTCCACCACTCAGTCAGGCCGTCGCCCCCCGTTTCATCCGCAATTATACTGGGACAGGCCCGCTCACTCTACCCTGTGTCACTCGCCTCTCCTCGATCGTCCGTCGTACGTGCCGCCCTCGTGATCATCATCGTCCTCCATCGAGTCGACTCTCGCATCATCATCATACGCTCAGCGTCCCATCTTCGGCGGATCCCTTTCACTACCAGCTCCACCGCTACCTCGGACAGCATCCCGCCAATTGCTGCGCAGCACAGCGGCATTCATCCAACCAAGCACTTGCCGCTCCTCCTGACTCGCCTCACCTCTTTCTGCCAATTTCGCACCATCGCAATCCGCCGGCGGGCCATCCTTCTGAACCTTGCCATCAGCGAAACCAGCGAACCGTCGGGTGCATCGCATCCATTAGCAGCCGCAGCTTGACGCGGAGCACGACCCAGCCGCCATTTTTCCCTCTGGCCTCCATCAAGTTTATCTGCTTCTCTTCTCATCTAGACGCCGCGAAAATTTTTCGTATACCTACGCCCTGTGCTTCCGAATACTCTCCACTCACCTCCTGTGAGCTGGAAAGGCACCCCGACTTCCAGGGGCAAGCATGGCAGATCCCGACTCGGAATCGGAGCACCAACGAAGGTCACCCAAGAAGCCCCCCCCATCAACACTTCCAGAACAGCATTCGCCCGCCCCGTCTTCCTCCTCCTCGACAAATTGGTCAGGTGGCCGCGTCTCTACGGCGGCCTCGGCCACCGAAAGTCAGCGGTCACCTGCAGTCGATGGTTTGCAATCGCCGCCCTCGCCTTCGCCTCCACCATCATCCCTCCGCGGCACGAGATCCAACAGCCCGAGCAAGCCTTCCTCCACCCCCACTTCATTTGACCAAGACAGTGTAGGCAGCGCCAGCGGCAAGGTCCATTTCGGCCCCGCCATCCGTCGAGGAGGTTGGCGAAACGTTGCTTCCGTCGCTTCTTCTCGAGATCAGAGCGATCAAAGCGGTGGAGAGGAAGCGACTGCAAAGGGAAAGAGAGCGGCCACTCGAAAGGGGAAACTGGTCAAGCGGGGAAGCACTGGAGACGCCAGGCTCTATCGGGCATCTGCACGGCGGGATTCAAGTCGAGGGTCCCCAGATGGCGACGAGGATGACGAGGATGACGATGTCAGCAGGGAAGAGCCTGGAGCACGGTCAGGAGAAACCTTGGCCGAGCTCGAGCTCGGGTCCTGGTCCTACCTGGGCGACAAGCTCCCTGTCCTGACCCCTCCAGGCGCAGTCAAGGAACTTCCCTCCATGACGACCCCTCGACCTAGCTCGCCTACCGAGAATGTCCTGGGTCCAGTGGCGCAAGAGATTGACTGGGCCAATTTCGTCTACGCGTACGCCAGAGGCAGATGGGATCCCATCAAGCCCCCCAAACCTCCTGGGCGCTCGACCGCGCTTCCTGGTACCGCCACAAAGATTGTCCTTCCTGCAGCGTCTCAGCCACCGAGCGAGGGTAGCTTCTTGCACCCTGACGTATCCACTACGTCGTCGGCGCGTCGGCCCTCTTTGGGATATGAGGAGCTAGGCCTGGGCAAGATCCCGCCCCTTCACCCCACGCCTTCTTCCGGCCCTTCTGGCGCTACCATGCCATCAATTCACTCCACACTAGAAAAGGGAAGCGCGGCGAATCTCATGCCATCCCCTCAGCCGTCTTCACTCTTGAGCTCATCGTTCTTTAGAGACGGTCATTCAGGCATCGTCACTCCCACGGATAGCGACTGCGGCTCACCGTCCACCGGATACAAGGCACCGGAGCCGCTCACAGGTGCAGATCTGGCCGCCATCCAGTTCTCAACGGCTAGCTCACCTGAGCTCAACGAGGCGGTGAACCATGCCGCCCAGGCTGAGGCCATGGGGGCATCATTTCTGGCTTCACAAGCCGAGAAAGTCGCGAGGGCGACCAAGAGCAACTCAGCAGCTATACCCACCGCGCAAAAGAGCGCCAACCGATGGAATCAAGGTCGTCGCGAAGACCACTCCGTCTGGATGGGAAAACAGCGGGAGCAGGCGGGTCCTTCAGATCACACCGATGCCGTTCCTGCTACTGACCATGCGGGCGTGCAAAGGCCCCGTGGCAAATCTCTCTCGGATACTGCTGAGACTTTGCCTAGATCCGACGAAGAGGCGTCGTCGCCAACGCCCCGCCCAGCGGCTTTGCCCATTGAGAAATCAGAGTCGGGTCAATCACACCGCCCCGGGCCCACACCTGTGCAGATGCCGCACCTCGGGCCGAGCAGTCGAGATCTTCCTGCCGGATGGCAATCTGCGCCCGAGGGATTCTTGGCAGGATGGCGCGCCGCATCTGGCAGAAACAACAGCGGCGACGACAGCAACGAGCTCTTCGTTGCCGAATATGCCGCAGAGAGTAGCACCGTTGCTGGACTCAGACGAGCCGCCAGGCGAGCCAGTCTGGTACGTACGCATGATGCAGCAGCCGCAAGCAGCAAGCCAGTAGGCATCCACACAGACAGCTGGCATTCCGACCCTGGCCGAGCCGCCGCCTCCCATGCGACTCCGACAGATGCAATGTACTGTCCGCCGCTACCACGAACAACAACCCCTCCCGCACTTGATAATGCTGCAGGAGACGCCGCAAGCCATGCTCCCACACCACCCCAAGCCTCATTGCCGGAGCGGTCGGAATCTGCAATGACAGGGTCAGACGCACATCTCGCATCTAGTGAGCGTTCCGAGACGTTGCCAGACAAGCTTTCGCAACCCCTGGCTTGTTCTTTTATTCAGAGGCCCAAGTCGCCTGCATCAGTCAACAGCTACCTCACCGCCGGTCGACAGGCGGAGAAGTTCTACGTCGAAAAGGGCTACCTACCTGCCGTCATTCCGCCGAATGAGAACGAGCGACGTCAAGCGTTGTATCGATATGGCCCACCCAAGATTCGTGGCGACCCCAACTTTGACCGGCTTGGACATCTCGTCCGACTGGTCTTCAATTGCCGCATCGTGTTGATCAGCCTTGTCGGTGCCAGCCAGCAAATCTTTCAGACGGCAGTGGGTGGCGGTGGCGAATTCACGCACGACTCTCTGCAGCGCATAGCAGGCTCGAGACACTGTTCCTTCTGTGCTCATGCCATTCTTCAACCCAGCGACGAGCCCCTCATTGTTCTGGATGCTACCAAGGATTGGAGATTCATGGGCAACCCCCTGGTCATTGGGCCTCCTCACATCCGCTTCTATGCTGGTGCCCCTCTGCGCACTGCTGACGGGCTGAACCTGGGCAGTCTCTGTGTTATTGACACCGAACCTCGAACAGAGTTCACACCGCGACAGCGACACACGCTCAAAGAATTCGGCAGGGTGGTCATGCGGGAGCTCGAGCTTACTCGCGATCGCATCCACTTGACTCTGCGAGACAGGATGCAGCGATCGATTGAATTCTTCACGCGCGACTGTCTCGAGATGGAAACCGATTCCGCAGACAGTGACGAAGGCAAAGACGGCCACGGTGGCCTGTCCGTCATATACACATATGCTGCGAAAGCAATGCATGAAGCGCTGCAAGTTTCCGGCTCAATCGTCTTTGACCTATCGCACTTTGAGCTCATCGAGACTCCAGGTGGATCCGACGGCGCCAGAGGGGACAAAGGAACGGGATCTGGCAGCAAAATCTTCTTTCCCAGTCCCATCTCTGCGCCTGATGTCACGCCGTACGCCAACTTCGACAACCCTTCCGCCGTCGAAACGATTAACAATACCACCGGGATTCATGACGAGAGCCTCAAGGACAAGACAGCCCCGCCGATGGCAGTCTTGGGCGCAAGTGAGAGCGAAGCGCCGCCGAGCCAACGGGACAAGCCCGTCCCGCTCGGACATCACATCAAGGTAGCCGAGTTCCTTCGCAAGCATCGGACAGGACACTTTTATCCGATGGTTCCTGGCGTCTTTCGCCACATGCTTCCATCTGGTGCCACAGGGCTACTTCTGGTCCCAATTTTTGGGCTCAACAAGCAGCCTTTTGCGCTTCTCTGCGTTTACGGGCAGCCAGCACAGAAGGGACCCACTCTCGAGGATATCAAAGACTCGGCGCTGCAGTACATTCGGTCCATGGGCACCATCATTCTCGGTGCCGTTCTCAAGAAGGATATCATGTTGGCCGACCAAGCCAAGAGCCACTTCATCTCCAACATCTCTCACGAGCTGAGGACACCGTTGCACGGCATCCTTGCCTCAGCTGAGCTGCTTGCCGAGACTAAGCTCAACGCGACTCAGGGGAGCTACCTCGAGACAGTCGAGGCATGTGGCAAGAGTCTCCTTGAACTGGTCAACCACGTCTTGGACTTCACAAAGCTCAGCGGTGGCGCACGTACAAAGGGAAATGCCGTGCACGCTCTGACTGCGTGCGACCTCGTCAAGCTTATCCAAGAGGTTTGCGAGAGCAGCTGGATTGGTCAAATGGCGCGCAAGCTTGAAAGCCAGCAGAGCGCCGGGATTGGCAGTGCGTACGCCAGCGGAGCCGGCGAGGTTACCACAACCGCTTCGGGAATTCGCAAAATGCACAGCGGAGACGTGGAAACAGTCATCGACGTCTCAATGCGCCATGCTGGCTGGCTGGTAAATTGCGACGCCGGTGGCATCCGCCGAGTGCTCATGAATCTGATCGGCAATTCGTTGAAGTTCACTTCTTCGGGTTTCGTGCATGTCTCCCTGCGCGAGGTGCAAACGACGCAAAGCCACGTCGTAGTCGAACTCAGCGTCACGGACACTGGCAGGGGGATTTCCCGCTCTTTCCTCGAGGAGCAACTCTTCCATCCATTCACCCAGGAAAACCACCTCGGGCCCGGAACTGGGCTTGGCCTTTCCATCGTCAACAGCATCGTCCAGTCGCCGTCGATCAATGGCAAGATCGACGTCTGGAGTACCTTGGGAGAAGGCACCGAAATGCGTATCACGTGCGAGATGGGTTTGGCTCCTCCCGATGACATCGAGGGTCCGGTGTACCAGCCCTCGTTGAACCTGAAACAGGCTCGGACGGTGTCTCTCCTCGGATTCGACAATACGCGGGGCCAGCTGGACCTGAAGCAAGTCTTGCGCAACTACTTCGAAGGCTGGTGGCACTTTGCTTCGTCGCAAGATGGAAGCCAAGCCTACAATGGGGACATCGTTCTGATCAACGAGGACACGGACCTTTTGGAAGAGTTGCGAAAGAAGCGCAAACCTCTGCCTCCAGTCATTCTGCTTACCAGTGCGCGCGGTGACTCCGAAACGGCAGAGATGTGCGAAAAGTACCACGCCGCCGGCGGAATCGCAAGGCTTCTGTTCAAGCCCGCCGGCCCCTCCAAGCTAGAGTCAGTTGTAGACTTTTGTCTGCAGTGCCTTGATCGCATTGAGAAGGGCGAGCCTCCCGAGAGCGATCAAACGGCTCCTTCGACTCCTCTCCCGTCGCCTATGCCGTCTCCTGCGGCCACTCTCGACACCGAGAGGTCGAACAGCTATTTCACCATACGACCTCCGTCGACGGCGCCTACGGCAGAGGTCAACAAATGGCGGGAACTTGGCGGCGATGGGGAATCCGACTCGTTGCGCTCAAACCGACCGCCTTTGTTGCCCCTCACGCATGATTCCCACCACATTTCTCCTGGCCCTCCGGACACGGCAGCTACTGGATCGCTGATCCGGCGACACTCGACCGAGGACGAGATTGTGCGGAACAGAATCCGGGAGAGTTCTGGAGCTAGAGAGCGCCCCAAGGCAGAGCCGCAAGGGCCGCGGATCGAGTCTCCCAACCGGGTCAAAGCTCCAAAGCCGCCCGTTCGTCCATTGTTGCCGGCACGGTCGATTACATTCCACGCCGAGCCTCGCTTGAACAAGCATGTGACCCTCTCACCGCAGCTAGCCAGAGATACAAACAATGCTGGCGCTGGTGGCATTGATTACTTTACGTCGCAAGTACTACAGGAGGAGGGACAAGGTCAATCGCAGGACGCAAAAACGCCTACGAAACCCACTTCTCCTGGCGCTCTTGTGCCCATCGACGGCAGCGACGGCCTGGTGCTGCGCAGCGCCCTTGGTTCGGTCCGTGGAGCCCGCACAGCAGGCAGACGGATACGTGTCCTTGGCGTGGACGACAACGAGATTAACATCAAGGTGTTGTCTGCCTTTCTGAGCAAGCTCGATGCCGATTTCACGCCGGCCACGAACGGTCAAGAAGCGGTCGATCTCTTTGAGAGCTCGGCACCCTTTGATGTCATCATCCTGGATTTGAGCATGCCGGTCCTTGATGGCTTCCAGGCGACGGCAGCCATCCGCGAGAAGGAGGCAGAGCGAGCACAGGCTACGCCGAGAGGTGGTGCTGCAGGCGGCAACAATCGTGCCTCTCGGGTCAAGGTGCTCTGCTTGACGGGTCGCAGCTCAGAAGAGGACAAGCGCAAGGCGTTTAGTGTTGGGGCAGATGGCTTCATCACTCGACCCCTGAGCCTCAGGGTTCTCTCTTCGGTCCTTTGTCTTCTGACGCAGTCTTGAAACGACGCGATCATTACCTCATGATGCAGGCTTCTCACCTCGCATGAGACGCCGACGCCACCTCATTCCTCTTCTCGCATCGCATACAGACCACCTATTTGCCGCATAGGCCCCTTTGTGGCCATCTTCGTCCTTTTACTCTGCACTGCTCTTCTCGTGGTGCTTGCGACAGCTGCTCCACTCATCGTCACTAGTCAGTTCCCTTTGTAGTCCATTCATTACACCTCGAGTCGCTTCGTTTCTTTCGTACTCGTACACTCGCCCAAGCTCCTTGTCTGCAACGCGGCAGCGCAGAGCACGGGCTATGCAGGTCACGCTCCAGGTTGGGCCAGCGCCCTTTTGGTTCAGGGCGATGGAAAAGGCAGGGGTAATTGGAGTTTGTGTATGGTCTGGAGGGACGGATTCCATCGTCGTAAGTCAGAGGGGGGTTTTCGTGTCACATTGCAATGCAATACCCATCGTGTTCACAGTTCAATGATGATTCCCCGGCGGCCGCAATGTGTCGCATCCTCGGCCGCTATACCAAGGCACTCCGAGTCGTGCTCAAGACGACGGAGCACGAGCCCACGGTCACATGAGTGACTGTAGAAAGACTGCGGCAAGAGGAGCGAGTTCACGCTGTAAAGGCGCGTGGTTTTGACGTCAAGGACACCGTAATCCCAACACAGAGCGCTGTCAGAACAAGTACACAGCACAGGCTCGGAGAACTTTCTGAGCCGTTGGGTCTGCATCTCAGACGTTCCCTACACACGACCGTCGGAGCAGTCGAGGCTCATTTGTGGGTGGACCTCATTCAGCGGACGCGTGCCAGATAGTCAGAGTTACGCGCCCGAGTCGGTCCGCTCGTGTCGCGTTCCTCAGTCTTTCCCATCTGGCGTGAATGCTCCTTCGCCTTCACGCGGTGTGCATCCCAGCCGAAGGAGACTTTTGTGCTGGCGATCAGAATCAATCTGTGAGATGCGAAGGTGCATCAGCAGCAGAGAAACTCTATGATGACGCCGGAAGCGCCGACTTGGATGGATTGATGCTCATCGATGCGACTGATGAGCAACAGTAAAAGGCTGGTGGGGCTTGCAAGCCGCTCCGCGGCATGACGGCCAGGAGTGCATTCACGTGACGCAGACGCGCACTTCATAAACGCAAAAATGCAGGGAAAGAACATCCGTCCCGGCTAGCTCAGTTGGCAGAGCGTCAGACTCTTAATACACAAGAGCCTCACTGGCTTCCAGTGACTCATCTGAATGTCCAGGGTTCGAGCCCCTGGTTGGGAGATCTTTTTGGCACGCAGAGGTGCTGATGATGCTTTTGGCTGTCAACGAATGTCGTTGGAAGACGCAGAAGGTCAAGGTGATACTGAGGATCGAATGGCGGTCAGAAGTGACGGACGCGGACGCGCGACTCGACCCGACGCGACGCGTTTCCGCGACGGATGCACGTGACCGCCATGCACCCGCAAGCCCGTATGTCGGGGTAGCAGCGCCGCCACACTTGAGCGTAGTACGTAGCTCGGCACCCATCACACCATCGAGCGAGCCGGCGGAATACAGAGCTTTGTTGGGAGCGTGGATCATTGCCTGCGCGGCGACGAGGCCTGGCGCGGCGGGGTTCGTGAATGGTCATTTCGTCGTGAGAAGTCAGGGCGCAAGAGTAATTACAGCGAAGGCAGGCGGGAATAAGGCGGAAGCGGTGCGGGACGGTGCGGGACGGTGCGGGGATATGATGGACGGTTCCTGGTGGTAGCATGATATGACTCGACAGGCGCAGCGCGCCTCCATCACTCGCCCCTCGCCACCGCCCCTCCCGCGGCATGAGCATTGGCTGCAGCAACGACCAGTACGGGGCAGGCCTGCGCCCCGCCGGGTAGGAGTGTAAGCGCGGCAAAGGCGACTTCACCGACGACTTTGCACGTCTCGGAGTTGACGAGGCGGGTGGTGCCCTCTGGAGTGTGGAGGGAAGTCCAGCCTTGCCCGTCGGTGGCGGGCGAGGGGCGCAGGCCGTACGCAATGAGCATCTTGAGTTCCTCGCGGTGGGAGCCTAGCGTGGGCGACTTGCGGCCGCGGCCTACGACGACGAGGGACGGCGGGCCAGCCGGCGCGGGCACGGGCGCGGTCGCTGCCCCACCGTCCTTTGCGCTCGCACCACCCTCCAGGGCAAGCAGAAAGTCGCGGAGGGGCGTCGCAGTCGAGAGCGTCTTGAGGACCATGCGTGTATGCAGGCTCGATCCCTCGCTCTCGGCAGCGGCGAGGTCCTCCTCGACGGCGCGGATGGCCAAGTCGTCTTGCAGGACCGCCTCGAGCGGCGACTGTCCGCCCTGGGAGCGGTAAAAGGTATCCTGCACCGTCATGCCAGCGTGGCGCGAGTGCGCGTGCGAGGTTCCATGTCCCTGCGTCGCGTGGTGCACCGTGGGCGGCACCGAGGGCAGTGCGCCTGCAGCTCCGACGTTACCACCACCCTCACCCTCGCCCTCGCCACCATCCTCGCTGGTTCGCTGCAGCCGGTAGACGGTGACGTGCAGCTCCGAGTTGAGGACGCAAAAGCGGTGCAGCAGGCGCAGAGCAACGCGGTCATCTGGCCCGCCCATGAACCCAAAGACGATGTGCTTGCAGCGTCCGGGGCCGCCGCCGCCCATCAAGGCTGCCGCCGTACCGCCTTCACTCCCCCCCTGTCTGTCGACGAGGAGACCAATGTCGCACTCTGACTTTTGGATCAGTCGCCGTGCAAGGGCTGTGTGCTGCGAGGTATTCCGCATCAGAGCCTGTCCGTCGGCGGCATCGTTGGCGGCATCGCTGCCCGCACTGCCGCCACCTCCACCGCTACCGCTGCCAAAGATGTGCTCAAACGGACTAGCCAGTGCCGATGCGATGCCGTACCCCGACGTCGAAGCCTCATGGTGGCCGCCGACCGTCGACACGGGCAGCGTCCAGGGGAGAAGCACGAGGTCAGACGTAAAGGACCGCGCGCGGCTGATGACCGTCGAAGAAAAGTGTTCCGTAGCCACGACGCTCATGGCGGTGCGCACGGGCAGACGGTTCAGGTGCGCAAAGGTGCGGAATACATTCGAGATGGGGTCGGCCCGCATCGTGTCTTCGCTCTCGGCCACGCGCATCACCGCCGAGGTTCGGTCCGTGAGCTCGATGAGGCGCAGTGCGTCGATGCTCAAGTGGGCCGACGAGACGTCGCGGGCGTGGGCTGCGTACGGGGCGTCGGCAGACAATTGCGGCGAGGCGTGCGTGCCCGTACCCGCGTCTGCGTCCGCGTCCGCGTCCTTGGCGGATGCGTCGTCGTGGCCGTCGCCGCTGCTGTCCCCACCCTCTTTGTCCACCGAGGCATCGTGGGAGTGGCTTGCCTTTGTCCGGCGCCGCCGCAGCAGACTGGTCTGCTCGTCCGCATCGCTGTCCTGGCTGTAGTTGTGCGTCGGCCGGAGTAGCTGTACGACGCTCATCAGGGACGGCAGGTGCTCGAAGCCCGTCAGCACAACCATGAGGCGTCTTCCGATGGCTTCGTCATCGCCGCGGCGCCTGTCCTTTTCAGAGGGATGGCCGTGGTGAGAGTCGAGGGCATGGTCCTCGACGCTCGAGGTGCGATGCCTCTCTGGGTAGATCCAGAGGACCAGGGGCGTGGTAACGACCGTCGAGACAATGGCCATGAGGACAAACATCGAAAAGGTCTGTGTGTTGAGCACGCCTGCCGAGAGACCAATGTTGAGGACAATCAACTCGACGAGACCCTTGCACGACATGAGTGTACCAATGGCAGCAGACTCGCGCAGATTGAAGCCGCAGGCCTTTGCCGTGACGGCACACCCGCCAAACTTGGAGAAAAAGGCAATGACGATGACGGCAATGGTGTAGCCCCAGATGAGGCCCGAGTTCAGGTCGCCGAGGTTCGTCTTGAGGCCCGAGAGGGCAAAGTAGAGCGGCAGAAAGATGACCGAAACCAAATCTTCAATCTTTTCCGTGAGCGCGACGGCATAGCCGCCATCGTGAGGCACCATGAGCCCGACGAGGAATGCGCCAAAGATGGGGTGGACGCCAATGATGTCGGTAACCCATGCGCTGAGGAGGACGAGGAGGAGGGTGAGGGTGATCATGAGCTGCGTGGGCCCATTCTCGAAGCTGCCTGTCCGACGTGCGAGCCAAATGAATGCGGGCTTGATGACGATGAAGAGGACAAGGGCCCATCCGACGGCGCAGAGCAAGACGTAGACGGCCACTGCGCCCGTGCTGGCATTGACGAGGGCGACGGTGAGGGCGAGGAGCACCCAGCCAACGACGTCGTTGCCTACGCCCGCGGCGAGGACAATGACGCCGACCTTGGTTGACAGGAGCTTCGTCTCGGTCAGGATGCGCGCCAAGACGGGAAAGGCGGTGATGGACATGGCCACACCGGAAAAGAGGAGAAAGTGGTTGTAGGATACGGCTTCGTGGTCGATGAACTCATCGTAGATGCCCTTGGAGACGGCGGCGCCCAGACCAAACGGGATGATCATGCCGATGACGCTGATGGCGCTCGACACCTTCCAGCTCTTTCTGACCATGCGCAAGTCGACTTCGAGACCGACGAGGAAGAGAAAGAGGACAAGACCCAGGGTGGCCACGAGGTTGAGAAAGGGCAGCGACGAGGTGGGGAAGATGTGCTCGGTGAAGTGGGGTATCCTGCCCATGACCGTAGGGCCGAGGAGGATGCCGCCAATGACCTCGGCGATGACGGTGGGCTGGTTGATCTTGGCCATGCCATAGGCCAGGATGCGACACAGGATGATGATGATGGCTGCCTGGATGATAAAGAGGCGGATGGGGTTCGACGTGTCAAACTCGGTGGGGTCCACGCCGGTCAAGACCGAGTCGGACTTGGCCGCCCGCGAGTAGAGGGTCGTCATCGTGGCGGTGAGGGGTGGGAGGTGGGGTGGATGAGGCTGCGAGGGCGGACGACACTACGTTCGCAGACAGGCCACGCTTTAATAGGCAGCCTTGGCGTGGCCCAGCGAGTCGAGGACTCGTAGTGGGATTCGATGGTGCTGTGAAGGAGGGGAATCAACTAAAGGACAGGGGGTCCGACATGCTATTGACGATATCAATGGCCAATGGCCAGCAGCGAACCGGGCCCTCGCCGCCCGGACCACGCGCTCCCACGGAAGTGGCGCAACCGAGGCTGGACCCGCCCGCTGTTATTGTAATCGCCAAGCGTTAATGGCCTCCATTCGGTAAGTTCCATGGTCGTCTTCGGTGTCGGCCTCTCTCCTCGTGGCTCTGTCTGGCTCGGTGACCGAGTGACTGCCTCCTGCTATTGCTGCAGTAACGGACCCCCGCACTGCACGGCTTGCATCTCAGGCGAGGACCGACACGCGTTCGAGGTCCGCCTGCGCTCTGGTGGTTGTCGCAGCGCCCAAAGGCAGTCGCAGTCGCAGTCGAGGAGTGGTGAATGAGCCAAGGCCATGGTTCCAGCTCTGCCTTGCAGCAGTGCGCGGCGCCTTGCCTCGCAATTTAATTTTACACTCACCTCGTGGCTCCGACGGTCGGGACGCTCCACCGCCCCTTTGACTCAGTATCGCAACTTGCCCTTACCCCTATGTGTGCCTGGCGCGATGGGGGGCGCGTGAGCTGTCGTCGTTGTCGTCGTTGTCGTCGTCTCTTCGTCCCCTCTCCCTTGGCGGTCCAAGTCTGAACAGGAGACGCTCGGAGCACGATCTCTCCAGTAACCGCCTCGCCACCAGGCCCCGCCACGCCACGCCGCGTCCTGACCGACTCTCACGTCTCGTGCGAAGTGAGTTGCATCGCAACGTCTCACGGAGGAGCGCAGCGCATCGCAGCGCAGCGCAGCAAGTGGGGGCTTGAAGCGGCTGCCAGCAGCGCCGAGATTGGATGGAGGACATGGGACCCAAATACAACATCAAGGCATGATGGCGGGAATCGACTCGAGGCAAAAGGAGGTTAACGGGGACGGGGACGGGGACGAGGACTCCTTATTGTAATTCACGTGGTACAACGCTGGCAACGAGACCTCGATGGCCGGCTTGGCACGTGGACGCAGCCCCGGTGCATGTATGCCCTGCCTCGAATCACACCGGCCACGCTGGCCACGCACGCTCTTTGATGCCAACTTGTATAGATGGGAATGGGAAATGAGGTGACGAATGACGACTGGGAGGGACACTCCAGACCAGACCGAGGGGGTGCAGCGCAAGACGCAGACGCACAGACGCGACGCAGACGGCGAGAACAGAAACGAAGACGAAAACGAGGGGAGAAAAGAAAAATAGAGGGAAGACGAGACAGGACTAGCTTCGTCCGTCGACCGAGCGTGCGAGAGGGGTGGAGGGATGCGCGGGTCAGAGAACAAGGAAGGTGATGCAGTGAACGACTGTGAGATCCAGCTCCAGCTCGATTCGCGGTTCGCGGGGAGGACGAGTTCAAAAAGAGGGGGAAGGCCCGGTGGGTGGGCAGCTTGTGAGTAGCTTAACAGCAGGGCAGAGAAATAATAGAAAGACACGAGACTAGACTAGGCCGAGATGGCAACGTTGCAACGGAGCGCATACAACACGCTCGCACTCGTGCTCGTGCTCAAAGAGGGAGTGTCCGGGGAGAAGAGCAAATTGCTCAAGTTGAAGGGGGTTGTGGAGACGGGCAGTTGCGGAGTGTGGGGCGTGCTAGCGCGCAAAAGGGTATCTATAGACTGGGATCGCAAGGCGCCGGCCTGGCGATCACAGTCTCAAGAAGTGGGCGCTTTGGCCCGCTCCTTGAGGCTCTATGCTGCGACACGGACGCCTGCGTTCGCACCGCATCACCACTCGTCTCGTCCCCGCTTGCCGCCTGCAAGGTGCGACGTGGGAAGGTTCATGCCTGCGCCCAGGCCAGGCCCGAGCCCCACGCGGTCATCCATGGGCCACCCAGACGGATACGGGTTGGGCCCGTTGAATTTGTGATGCGGCATCGGGCCGGGCAACTTACTCGGCGCCATGATGGAGCTGCTCCCCGGCGGGACCGAGGGCAGTGGCTGACCTGCTTCAATCTCCGAGGCCTTGTCGCCGCACTCCTTTTCCACACGCCAATGTCGTCGCAGCGCGTCCGACCGCGGGAAGCCGCGCCCGCAGACTTCGCAAATGTACGGCTTGTCGCCGGAATGGACGCGAGCGTGGCGTTCCAGGTCGTGCTTTCGCGAAAAGGCACGCGGACAGCTGGCGCAAGCAAAGGGCTTGAGCTGCGAATGCGACCGCAGGTGCGTCTTGAGATTGTAGCTGCGATTCTTTGCAAACGTCTTGGTGCAGTTGGGGAACGGGCACCGCGCAACGCCATGCTCCTCTAGCGACGAGCTCATCGTCTCGTTGAGCGCCTGCAGCATGTCGTGCTGTGCTTGTGTGCCACTCTGCCCCTTTGTGGCAGCAGCAGCCAAGGCCACCGCCTTGGGATTTGGTGGCGGGGCATTGATGTCTTCGTCTTCGCTCTGCGATTCCGTCGTCGATCGTCGCGCGCTTCCATTTCTGCCACTGGCAGCCATGCCCGTCAAATCGGTCATGGTCATGCTGAGTTGGCCAGGGCCAGATGTTGAAGTTCCGCTCAGGGAAAAGTTGCCCTCGGCACCGCCCACGTGCGAGTAAAAGCTCGCAGCAGCATTGCCATTGGCCGTCGACGCGCCCCGACCAGCGGAGCCTTGCAGTGCATACATGCTCGAGCCGAGCGTCGACGCCGGTGTGGGGCCGTGATTTCTGGGTGGGCCGGTGCTCGTCCACTCTGATAAGCTTGGTCGGGCCGCTCCTTGCAGTGACTGAGGCGCAGCAAAGGGCCTGTGTGGCCGTTGTTGTGCCATGTATGCCGCCTCCTGGCCAGAGGGGCCGGCGCCTCCCGATGACCCAGCCGGAGTGGGTGCAGGCGGCAGAGATCGCGACGGCAGGCCTTGGGAAAAGGTGCCGGCAGCTGCATACTGACTGGAAGCGCCACTGCCATTGACGGACAGCTGAGGGTGCGATGAGCTGGCTTGCCTCAATGCGCCCGTGAAGCCACTCGGTGACTTGGTGGCATTGCTTTGCGAAAATTTTGGCGAGCCTTGGCCTTGCGGTTGCAGCAGGGGCGATGTTCGACGCCTCTTCACGCTGGAATGGGCGCTGTTAGTTTCGCTCATGGGTGTCGTGTCAGCATAGAAGCTTGCCGGAGATTCTGTCACGGTGGGTGCCACGACCTGGAGAGACGTGTCGGAATAGTCGCCGCCCTGACTCGACGCAACTCTTTGATAGGAGCCGGCGTCGGGTTCGGAATTCCGTTGCTGAGCCACGTGCTGGTACTGCCCATGATCGCGGTAGCCATAGATGTCAGAGTAGGCGTTGGTGCCAAGGTCGGCGGCGTGTGTCCCTTCCAGTACGGAGGCTGTGGCCGTCGACGACCCTGCGTACGGATAGTACGCCTGCTCTTGCGGCGCGTGGACGTCTAGACTCTGAGAGTACCAGCCGCCGACGCCGCCGTCGGGGATGGGTTCCGTCGGCATGCCATACTGATCGAGGCCAAGCGAAGAGAGGGCCTCCAGCGAGGCGTCCGAGAAGACGTTGACGCGTGTGTGTGCAGACTGGCAGGGGGCGAACAGAAAAGAGGCCACCATTCAGTCTGCATCCGTACCCGCACTCGCATCCGTGCCACCGCCGTTAGGACAAACTCACAAACTCGTACTCTGGTGCTTGCTCCAACAAGGCAGGAGGAATCTCTGGAAACTCAAAGTCGGACGAGACGGGTCCTACGTCTCCGTCGGCCGGTGCAGCCGACGCGGGCGCCGACGTTGACGCTGAGGCCGACGACGCCGATCCCGCATCGGGGACAAAATTTTGCGCTGCAGCGAGCTCTGCGTCAAAGTCGGAATACAACATAGAGCCCTCGTCTTGGTCGTCGGAAAAGGAATGGTGGTGGAGATAGGCCAATGCGGTCGGGTCTGTAGCTGCGCTGTGGTCCAATGTACGGCGTTGTGCGAATCCAAAGTCGGGAACGAGGGGTGCTGATCTAGGACGACTGGCAATGCTTGTCATGTTTGGTTCGCGAGGAGCGTAGTTTTGCTGTCGTTTTGGAGGCAGTGACGGCGGGGACGGCCGGCAGAAAGGTGTCAGTGGACGAAGACATCCCGCGTCGTTTGAAGGCGGCGCAGGCATGTAACTCACAAGATGTAGGGCAGGCGCTGCTAGCCCCTGCGGCGAGCCTCTGATACTGTCAAGTACAACAAGGCTGTTGCTCCAGCCGATGTCACTGAGCGATCAATCGAGCCCGACGGCGTCCGACGGGAAGGCTGTCGAATGCTGCAATTGTGTGTTTTGGCGACAGCGTGCTGGTCGGGCCCGTTGATCGCCCGCGGGCAGATCTGCTTTTGGAGGGGTGATAGAGGCGAGTTCCCGGAAAGGCTGCTGTGCTTTGCGTTGCCAACGTCGAGCAGGCAGTTGCAGAGCCCGCTGCGAGATGGGATTAGTTACGTTGCTTCCGGTGTCAAGACGAAGCGAATACTATGCCGGAGATAAGACTGCGCTGCAGTGGGACACGCTTGTTGGAGTCAGTCGGGCGGTGGACGGATAGCGAGCAGGGAGCACAGTGTATCTGCAGAAGATGTCGACTTGCTCGCTGGCTGTTTGCGTGAAACCCGGTGCGTCGATGTCTTGATGGGGCCAGAGGACAACAAAGAGTAACGGCGACGGAAACTTCGTCTTTGCGCAAATGGATGCTTGTCGTGGTCACCCGACTATCGTACGACCTGCGACTAATGGGTTTGTAATAGCAGGAGCAGGACTCTTGACAGGCCTGGAGCCTTTTGTTGCGCGGATGCGCACAAGCCGGGACCGGAGATCCGTGGATTCGGAAGGAGTAGGAAACAAGAGGAGTCGGCCTTGTCTGAGCGCAGCCTTGTATCTGGTGTGCAGTGGTAAAGAGTTTTTGTGCGCCTGTATAGTGTAGTAGATGAAGACGCTTTCGGTGCAAAGTGAAAGGGAACTTGTGCCAGCTAGCCCGCTAGCTGGTCGAAATTTGGACACGTCAGAAGAGGGAGGAGGAGGAGCGACGCGTTGGAGAACGACGATTGAAGCGAAAGCGGGTTGGCCAGCGGGGGATTGAAGGAGAGTAGGAAAGTTTGAATGTTGCCAGGAGTGAGTACGAGGCGGGCCAGTGGATGACCAAGGGGTAAGGGAATAGTTGGGCAGGCGCGGATGAGCGGGCCGGATGTGGATGTGAGAGCAAAGGTCGCAGTGAGATTGAGATTTCGCAGCAGCGGTATGGAGCCCAAAAAGGGGGGGGGGGGGGCGGGGGGGGGGGGGGGGCGGGCGGGCGGGCTCAGAGGGAGGGGAGGAGAGGGAGGAAAAGAGAGAGCAGAGAGCAGGATGGGACGAGGGGCCGTAAGCGCGGCGGTGGCCGGATGTAGGAAGAAACGGGGTGAACCCTGAGTCCTGTGGCCGGTGCGGAGGACAAAGAGGATTGAGGTAGGAGGATAGTCGACGTGTGTAACAATATGTGCGTGGTAAGCTTGCTGTAGTAGATTGAAGTGACCTGCAAGCGGCTCAGGGGGGACCGCTGGCCGCAAGTTTTGGGTATGGATCGCGCGATAGGGGGGGAAGGGCGAGGATGGTCTGCGCCAAGGATCGCCGTCGGTTCGTCGACTGGCGGGCCCTCGTGGTCGTAGGCAATCGGGGTCGTGACGGCGATGACGGCCGAGGAGTGGACTTGCGCAGGCGTCCAAATGTGGTCTGTACCGCTGTTGCCGTTGGTTCAATTACCGGGTGAATTGGGTCAAGATGGGGGCTGCGGGCTTGCGGGCTTGCGGGTTCGCGGGCTTGCTGGGGTAGTCCGGCGGCCTTTCCCTGGCCTGAGCTTGAATGATGACGCTGGCCTACCTGGATGGGGCGGGGGAGAAAGGGGGGATGCCAGGACGGAGGACGGTGATGCCAGAACGGGGGTCGGGAGCGCTTTCCACTGAACCTGAATCAGGGCCTCTCGCAGCACTCGGACGTTGGACGCTGAACGTTGGGTCGGGCGAATGAGAGATCTCTGCCCGTGTGTGTGTGTGTGTGTGCCCGTGTGTGTGTTTGTGTGGTGTGTGTGTTTGTGTGGTGTGTGTGTGTGTGCGCGTATGTGTGTCACCCCTGGGAACAGGGTACTGGGCAGCAGGCAAGTGACAGGGTGACAGAATCAATGGCAGAGCACAGAGTGACAGAATGGCAAGCGCGTGTGCGTGTGCGTGAGCGTGCGGTCGCAGCACGATGGGCGATCTACCTTCTGTATGGCTCCTTCTGCACCCGAGGGCGCACGAACAAAGGCGGCGGCGGCGGCGGCGGCCACGAGAAGGACACGCGACGCGAGGCGAAGGCGGCGAGACGCACCGCACATCTAAGGACGTCGAGTCGAGTCTACACGCACACGGCCCTCGCTGCAAGTCCAGTCAGCCGTTGTCCACGAACGACGCCCAGCGAGCGCATGGCATGACATGGCATCACCTTGCCTCGCATGGCCTTGCCACTTGTCAACACACAGCTGAGCCGCCCGCGATGCGGCTAAGTACCTACTTGGGGGGGTGAGAGGTTATTGCGGGCCATCCTGAGGCTAAAGGGTCGTCTCGTCCTCGTCTTGTCCCGGTCTCCGATTCTGGCGGCTCTGGCCGCGTGCCTTGTTGCAACCGTGCAGCCAAGACACAGCACCCAGACCACAGCGCCAGGCCACGACTCGGCCAGTGCCTGCCTTTCGGGCGCATCCCCACTTGCACTCCCACGCCCGCGCCCGCGCCCGCGCCCACGCCCACTGCCCGCCCAGCTACAGTACAGTAGGTCCCTCAGCCTTTACGCCCACTGCTTGCCCCCCACATCCCACACGTCCCTTGCGCCGCTGCCGCCCCCCGCCGCCGTGACGCCCGAGGTGACTTTTGCAGCACCGATGGCCCGCCCGCGCCGGCACTGCAGCAGTCGGCTGCTGGAAAAACAAAAAAGTGAGGTGGGCGTCAATTCGACCAAGCTTGCCAGTCCGCCTGCCCGCCTGCCGCCAGCCGCGACTGAGTTGGACTCAACTGAGCTGCGCTGCAGCTGCACAGACAGCAGCTCCTGACGCCCTCACTTTTGCGCCCTACTGGATTGTCAGTATCTCTTTTCTGTTTCTGTGTCGGCGTGCAGGCGCAGGAGCAAGCGTCGGGATCTTCTCTGCTGCGCTCAAGGCCGCCGGATCCGGAGTAGAGACCGCGGGTTACCCGAAGGTGGGTCCCCCTTGACCGCGCTAGCCAGCCGATTGGCGACGAACGGTTGGTAGATCGATCGATGCTGCGAGGCGATAGGGGTAGGGCTGCTGCTTCGTTGCAATTCGTTCCTCGATTAAGCTCCATTGCGCTGCGCAAGCAGACAAGCCACACGCCACCGCGCCGCGCCCGTCATCAGCAACACAAAAAAAACTCACCCAAAGAACGTCGCTGCCTTTTTTCATTTCTTCCACTGCCACCATTGCCCACCGCTGACGGCCAGCCAGGTCCGCCGCGCAGTCATCACCATCTTTTCGCTCCTCCAGTCTCCACTTCGACTTACCCGCCGGCTCGCCCGTCCGTCGCTCCGTCGGTTTGCTACTAATACAACTTGTCCCCCCGTCTTCCATGCCGCTTGCCCGCCTCTATCTCCCTGCTACGCCCCGAGCTCGCTCGCGTGGCGCGTCCCTGACGCCCCGAGGAGAGACATGTCCGCACCACAGCCGTACCCGCACGCTGCACCCGGCTGCACGCGCACACATATCTGCACATAGAGGGCCGTTTCGGGGAAAAAAGGCAGGCCCATGCCATGCTGACAAAGGGTCAAAGGACCAAGCAATGTCTCGTCGCAACGAGTCGAGTCGAGTCGAGTCCCGAGGGAGGCAGCCAGCGTCTTGTCATTGTCACCCCTCCCAGCATAGCAGCATGGTTTCATCTGCCACGCGCGCGGCCTGCCCGCCCGGGCTCCGGATCTCCACGCAGGCACCGCTTTGCGTCCTCGCTTGGCCGGTCTTGTCATGGTACGGTACATACGTGTCATTTGGCGACTGCCGGTGGGTGCTTCATGGGAACCACGACCCTCTTCGCACGCGACGCAAATCATCACACAAGCCACAGTCTTGGACCCGCACACTGCTTTCCGTCGTCGCATCGCATTCAGGAGTGGTAAGTACTGCATTACATAGCGCCTGCGCCTGCACGCGCTCCAAGGGCATTGTCGACACTGAGGGGCCCAGGATTAGAATCTCGCCCGGGAAATGAAAGACATGCACAGAAGCGCCACCGATACGCCCGCGGCTGGGCGAGGGATAATCACCAGCCACATGGAACCTCGCCCCGCTTGGAACCCTGTGTACCAGTCTCTCTGTCTCTACAAGCTTCCGTCTGTGCTGCCTCAGGCACCCCACGTCCCCTTGAGCGCCTTGATGCTCACGTCGTCGACGCGCAGAATGCCATCGCCTCCCAAGCGCAGCTCGAGGCTGTCCGGCACAGCGTCGTTGTCCCAAAAGTGCAGCACAGTCGCACTGTGCACACCGCCATTCACAAAGAGCTCCGAAATGGTACGGTCGACCAGGAGACGAAGGGTCCACGACGAGCGCTCGTCGTCGCCCTTGCCCGAAGTAGACAAGGGCTGCACCGACGTCGAGAAGCGGTCGGTAAAGAAGGCGTTGGAGTCGGCCCACTTCTCCCCGGCGAAGCGCCGGTCGATGTAGACGCCGCCCTGCTCGATGGCGATGAAGCCCACGCGCAGCGTGTTGTACTTGTCCTTGGTGGAGCCTGCACGGAGCACCAGCTCGCCAAAGGTGTTCGATGTGGCATTCTTGAGCGCAGCCGTGGAGCCGCTGTATGTAATGGAAATGTCAAAGCCGCCGTTGCCGTCCAGGGCAATCGTCTGGTTCGTGGGGGCCTTGGCCTTGTCTGCCTTTTTGCTGCTGCTGCGCGTGTATGTGAGCAGGTCTTTCGACTGGATCTCGTGCGTGCTAATGGGCTGCATGGCCATGACATAGTCGGAAAAGAGCGGGTTCAGGCCGGTGTACTGGATCGAGACGGAGCGTGGCACCGTGTACACGCTACGCCACGGCGAAGTGGGCGCCTGCTGGGTGTACTGCCAGTTCGAGGCCCAGCCGACAATGACGGGCTTAACCTTGCCCGAGCCTGGTTCGGCAGCATTGTCGTACGTCTGAGCAGCGTAAAAGTCCTTGCCAAAGTCGGCAAAGCGGGTTGCGCCGTCCTGCGGGGTGAACTTCTTGCCGTCCCAGTCACCGAACACGTACTGGGTGGCGCTTCCGCCCATGAGCGCGCCGGGGTTGATCGAAATGATCAAGATCCAGCCGAGTTGTCCGTCCTTTGGTCCACCGACAATGGGCGCCTGGAAGAGACCAGGGCACTCGTACTGGACACCAAGGTAGCCACCGAGCGTGTACCGGCTAGCCTCGGACCAGTCCTTTAGATTCTTGGACACGTAGAAGCCAATGGCGTACTCTTGTGCGTGCGCCACAGCCATGACCCACTGCTGATTGGCCGCGTCCCAGAAGACCTTGGGGTCGCGGAACTGCGTCTGGAACTTGCCCTGATCGCGGAGCACGGGGTTTCCCGAGTACTTGGTAAAGGTGTAGCCGCCGTCTGTGCTGAATGCCAGATTCTGCGTCTGCTCCTCGGCGGTGTAGCGGGTGTAGATGGCGACGATTCTGTCCTCGGCGTCCGTCTTGTCCGAGAAGAAGCCGGCCGTGTTGTTGGCGTCGATGACGGACGAGCCGGAGAAGATGGCCTCCTTGTCATTCTCGGGGGCGAGGGCGTTTTCATGGTTCTCCCACTTGTAGCTTTCAAAGCTCTTGGAAGTAGCGTGGAGCCAGTGCTGGTTGCCAGCCACCATGCCGGTGGGGTTGTACTGGCCGTAGAGGTGGATGGTACGGTTCCCGGGCTTGCCAGAGATGACCAGACCATTGGGGTCGTTCATGAACGCGGAGCTGGGCGAGTAGTGGTACTGTCAGTGGGGAGGGGCGGGGCAAGGTGGGGCGGGAGAGTGAGCAAGAGTGCGATGCGACCTCAGTCAGGCGAACATGCGGGGTGCGAGGCGAACATCACCTGATTACACCACCGGCTTTCCTGGCCGCCTACTCACCTGTGGGCGGGCCGGCTGGTCATACGACACGGGGTACTTGCCATTGTTAGACCCAGGCCCCTTGGAAGAAGCACGGGGAGCAAGGACGTCTGGGGATACCTGCTGGAAGGAGTGAGGAAGGGCAGCAGCGACCGTGGCGAATGCTGCCACAACGGCACCGGGGCAGCCGAGGGAGAACTTCATGGCGTTCTGGTTGCCTGCGGGGCGGCAAAGGTGGAAGTGAAAGGCGAAGAAGGAGAGTGTTGAATGCGAACCTTGCTTGCGAGGGAGTGTGCCAGGGTCAAGAAGGGGAGGGCGATAGGGGCGCTACTGATTCCGGGGGGGTTCACTTGTCCAGACTTATATATCCCTCGTGCGGTTCAGTACGGGCAGCAGCTTTGCCCAAACCCTTGCCCCACATGGGAGGTCATGCGATGATAGCTCCGGACCCCATGCATGTGGTTGGGGCAATCATCCAGACGGGCCCGCACTGGGCTAGACCTCCTTGGCGTACATGGCTGTATTTGCTTCCAGGCTGGGGGAGGACGTTGCCGGGCACAACCGCGGAGCCTGCCGGGAGGAAGAGGGGAGTGTGTGGTCTGCGGGGCTGTCCTCATAGGAAGAGCAGCGAAAAGTGGGAAAGTGGGAGTAGGTGCCCAAGGGCAGCAATTGGTGGGCAGGCGGAAGGCGAAGGCGAACGGCAACGGCAACGGACACGGACATGGACGCGGGGCGAGCGAGCGAGTGATCGAATGCTACGTGGGGGGTGCGTCTGCGTTCTGCACAGGCACTGATCCACCCGGTCCGGCGGAATGGAGCAGAGGGGCCACGCGGGGCCAGAGAGGGGGACAAGAAGCGTGCGTGCGTGTGCGAATGCGGGCCCTGGGCGCGACGCGACGGAAGAATCCTCCAACGACGAAGGTGACGACGACGAAGACGATGATGACACACACCGCAACACCCACCGCAAGCAGAGACCGTCGCCCGTCTGCCCTTTTCGTCGTCACCAGACTGGGGTAATGCGGCGGAGGCGGAGTCCCCGCAACACCCCCACGATGCAACTGCAAGCAAAGCTCTGCAACTCAACCTTGGCAGGGCGGCGCGGCGCGCGCACGCACTCGCACTCGCACACGCGCATGCGGCAGGTACCCGCCAGCCAGCCAGTCCAGGGTTGAGCCAGCCCAAGAATCTCTCCGGAGGCCAAAGCGGGCGCAGTCAGGCAGGGCCAGGAGGGAGAGAGACAGGAGCAAGGTACCGCGCGGCAGACGCGGCACCAATTTGCTCTTGGTCCCGCTGACTCTCACTCTCACTCTTCGCTTCTTCTCGCCTTGGGGCCGGCACCATTTCGGCTTTTTCTTCTGGCGGGGCTCTTGAGCCTGGTCCTGGTCCTTTTGCTCCTGGTATTGGTTCAAATGGCGGGCATTTCGTGCTCATCATCGATCGATGGATGTTTGCGCTGAGAGGCAAGGTGGTTGATTCTGATTGGGCGCCGCCTCGGCTCACCTTGGCCTCATCAATCAGAAGACCTCGCGTCCATCCCCCGCGCCTCAATCCCCGCGATCAAGGCGGGGCTGAGGGGGACACTTTGTACAAACTAGCTCTTCCAATCACTACGAAATGAGGCGAGCGGGTCGCCCTCTCCCACGAACCCTGCGCCCAGCCAACTAATGTACGCCAACGATGAGTTTGTCTCAATGCCCGACGTGCACACTTCCGAGCGGCGTGGGAGGTTGCGGAACTACACTGCGAGGTCGCGTGGGGTTCGCCTCGCGTGGGGTTCGCCTGACGGCCCGCAATCATCACCCTTCGCGGGTCCAGGCACAGAAGGTATGACTACGACTTAATAGATCACATTGACAGCAGAGGAGCCGCAGCGATATGCCGACAATCCACGTGTCTACCTCAGTATTCACACCCTTAGATGATCGGCTTCATCGAGTACATCGACGCTGGTAGGAATGAAAGAGTCGTGGGTTGGATACAAAATGTCAGCTTCGAAAGCACTGCCGCCATGCAATAAGACCCCGCCTACTCACTCTTCACGGGTGTGTCAATGTCCTCAGCGACCCGCCGCATCGAGTACATCTTGATGTTGTCACCAGCATCCGCAACTTCCTTGAATGCCTTGTCCTTGCTGGCGCCCGCAGCAGCAACGGCAGCACCGGCGGCACCGGCAGCGCCACCCTTGGCAGCCTTGCCCTCGCCCTTTGCCTTTGCCTTTGCCTTCTTGGCCTCGCGCTCCTCCTTTGCCTTGCGCTTCTTCTCCTCGACGTCGGCGCCGTCGGCTGCACCTGAAGCCGCTGCTGCCTTGCTCTTGGATCCCTCGACCTTGCCATCGGGAATCTTGATGAACTCGCGGCGGCCATCGACACCTGCGACCTTGTCCAGGATGTAGTAGCCCTTGCGCTCAAATTGAATCTTGTCGCCCTCTTTGAGCTCAGCGACGTTGGCGTCGGCAAGGGCGGGCACCTTGAACTCCGTCTGGGGAGTCACAAAGTCCTCGAACTTGTCTTCTTCCTCCAACTTGGGCTTGGTGATGAGGTAGTCAAAGTCCAGCAGCGTCACCGGCACGAGGGCACGCGTCGAAGACTCGGCCAGCCAGGTCACCTTCTTCTTCGTCTTCTTGAAGTCGCCGTCAAAGTGCGCCTCCATCTCAATCGACGAGATGGCGCCATTGGCGTCCGTCTCCTTGCTGCGCACGTACACGTTGCCCCAGTCCATGAGCGTAATCTCCTCATTAACGTCGAAGCTGACGGCATCCTCCTGGTCGACGTAGACGACGGAGTCGTACACAGTCGTTTTGGTGCCTACGTCGGGGTTCTTCTTGTGCTTGGGCACGGCCTTTTCGTGCGCAGCTGGCGCACCAGCAATGGTGCACTTGACCTTGCCCTGCTGGGCAACGGCCACGAAGCGGGGCACGACGGGGTCAATGATGCGCTTGTTGAGCGTCCAGATCTGGTCCCACTCCATGTTGATAATTTGTTGCGAGGGACCCGTGGCAAGGATGAACTGCTGCAGGGCTTCGATGGTCATGCCGCGACGGCGGATACCGCGTACCGTGGGGAAGCGGGGGTCGTCCCACCCCGTGACCTTGCCCTGCTCGACGAACCAGGTGAGCTTCCTCTTGCTGAGGAGGGTGTACTGGAAGTTGAGTCTTCCAAAGTCCCAGATCTCTACGTTGCGCAAGCCGAGCTTCTGCAGCATCCAAGCGTATTGCGGGTTGCGGTCGCGGTACTCGTTTGTACGCAGGGCATGCGTGACGCCCTCGAGGGAGTCGACGACGGGGCAGGCAAAGTCGTAGGTGGGGTACACCTTGTACTTGGTACCCGTGCGGTGGTGGACCACGTCGGGGTTGCAGCGGTAGATGACGGGGTCACGGAGTGCCTTGTTGGGGTCGTCTACGCTCATCTTGGCACGAATGCACCACCTTCGCCCCTCGGCGCTGGCAGTGGACATTTCGGCAAAGTGTTCGAGGGTCTCCTCGGGAGCCATGTCGCGGCGGGCCGATGGCAGACCGTCCATTCGCTGGGCCCGCATCTCCTCTTGCTGCGTGTCATCGGCGTAGGCATCGCCTTGCTTGATCAATTGGATGACGTATTGGTAGATGGTGTCAAAGTAGTCGGAAGTAAAGGTAGTCTGGTCCGGGCGAATACCGAGCAGTGCCAAATCTTCGATGATGGCGTCTTGGAACTCGGCCTTTTCCTTGCTAGGGTTTGTGTCGTCGAATCGGACGATGAGCCTTCCCTTGTAGTTCCTGGCAAAGTACTGGTTCAAGATGGCGGCCTTGGTGTGACCCAAGTGCAGGTAGCCAGAAGGCTCGGGCGGGAATCGTGTGACGACTTGGCCATCCTTGGCAGAGGGCAAGAAGATGTCAAAGGACTTGGCTTGCGTTGGGGCAGCGGCACCGGAAGCGTCCTTCTTGGTGCTGTTGCCGCCCTTGGCCTTTGCGCTCTTGGCTTCGACGAGGAGGGCAGGGACGGCCTTGCAGACGGTCTCCATGTGGGAGAACCACCTGGCCAGGTGAACGTGAGCGCCCTTCTTGACGAGACCGAGGAGGGGGAAAGAGCCACGAATACCTGCCCAGAGGGCCAGGTCAGCAGCGGTGATGCTCTGTCCGACGAAGAAGGTGCGAAGGGCAAGGTAGTCATCGAAGGCATTTGCCTCGGAGACGACGGCTGGGAATGCAAGAGTCGGAAGGGTGAGAGCTTTTTCGAGGTGTGCGGCAATCTATTGGGGGATAAGAATGGGCAGCAGAAGGGAGGGAGGGGTCGTTGATATCACAGCTCTCTCGACTTTCCCCAATCCCCTGTCATCGCGCCCATTGTACTCACCTGCTGGCTCTGCGCCTGATCCTTGCCTGCAATGCCGCGGTCAGCGTACGTGTTGAGGAGCCATTTTGCGACATCCTCTACGCCCTGAGCCGGCTGAGCACCCGCTGGAATCAGGCTGACACCCTGCTCGAGCGCTTCAGTGTCCCATTCGACGGCAATGGGTTGAGGAAGTGATGTAGAGAGGTGTTGAGCGAGGGCCAGCGGGAGGAGGACCGAGGTGGGCGACTTGGCGGAGGAGTCGAGCCTCAGCGTGGGAGAGGGAGAGGAAGACGACGCCATGTCTGATGAGGTGCAGCAATGGCGGTGGGGTGCGGTCGATTCTTGAATGCGGTGAGATCGATACAAGACAATACTTCAGAGGTCTGATCGCTGCCTGTATGCTCTCTTCTATCCTCGCCTCGTCACAATCGGTGACTCCAAATTTTGTTTGGCGGGCGGGATCTTCGCAGGCGTGGAGCGTCGCAGCTTCGCCTGGTCGCGGCCGAGAGCGCGGCGCCTCACGCGTGTGGGAGAAGCAACGCAACGCAACGCAGCGACCGACGGACGGACGGACAATGTGGATGCGATTCGAGGTGGAACGAATGGAGGCGAGGCGGGTTCAAGGAAGGCGTGGCCACCCAAATTTCATTCACATTGTAGTTAACTCTTCCAACTTCACCCGCCACCGACCATCCACGCCCGGCCACAATCATATCCCCAGCAGCCACGCCGACCGGACACCCTACCGCACATCTGACTTTCTAATAACATCCAACTCGCACGGAAACGAGCCGCGATCCAGCATACAGCCATGGCGTGCGTACTGGTTAGATCTATTTGCCATGGGCAGCCCCGCATCCATGATGCTGATGGCTCAATCCCTCTCTTTTATACACCCCCTCCAGAGACCTGCTAAACAAGCCCAAGTCCGAGATGGACCAGGAGGAAGTGCGAAGACTGGAAGAGGTGAGCAATGCAGCTGTCCATCATGCGTGTGGCTGGTGAGGGCTCTGACTCACAAGCTTCACCTTGTTCTATATCCCCTCTCTACGCCCGATCCCCCTCCCTGCCCCATTCCTCTCCCTGCACGGTCTGCACGACAGTACGAAATCTCACAAGGACCCCTCTCAGTACTGCAGCAATCCGTCCGCAACCACACACAAGTCCTGATCTCGTTGCGCAATAACCGGAAGCTCCTTGGCAGGGTAAAGGCGTTTGATCGGCATTCAAACATGGTACTGGAGAATGTCAAGGAGATGTGGACAGAATACGTGAGTGCAGTTAGGCACGGGTGATGCCTGTGAGCAGTACAGCACTCAGGGAGAGAGAGAGAGAGAGAGAGAGAGAGATGCGATGGGTGGGTCGCCACGAAAGCTGACTGTGAGGTCGCCTTGACATCACCTTCTCTCCCGTTCCTTTCCTTCTCGTCTGCAGCCCAAGAGCAAGAGCAAGAAGCCCGTGAATGTGAGTGATGCCGCCGAACGTTCCTCCACGCTCGTACCATCTCGCTGATGCTGAGCCCGTCTTCATTCCTTTCCCTCCAACCCACCCCGCAGAAGGATCGCTTCATCTCCAAAATGTTCCTCCGCGGCGACTCCGTCGTTCTAGTCCTCAGAAGTCTTTCGTAGACGTGCACGAGTCTAGGGCAGCGGCGGTGATGGCGTAGAGGCTGGGCTCGATGGCGCTTGCGAAGGGAAGTCGGACAAGGACGAGCGTATGGAGGGCGCAGGTAGTGGGACAGTCGGATCCAAGCTTCCTGCCCTCTGGCCGGAGAAACGATGCGCCAGCAAGCAGCCAGAGGAGAGCTCGCATCCCTCGGAACGAGGGCTTGTGCGTCCTCCCCGGCCTACTCTCTAGGCCTTGGAACGACCCCTGATGGGAACGTCTATGCTCTCACAAGTTATCACAAAATTTGTACTTTTTCCCCAAAACATTGCGCTTCCGGAGACTGAAACGATCACGGGCGAATGCGCACGCAGCATGACATTGGGGTGTGACTCAGAGCAACGTTGAAAGCGGTGTTGAGGGGCAAGAGAGTAATGTATGTACTTGGGTTCGTCGAGTGAGTGGGTGTATGCGGTGACCTCATCACCAAAACGCAACGTTTCGCGGCCTGTGCCGGGATTTTCGCAGCAAGCAGGCACTGTCTGTATGCTACTGTTTACAGTAGGCCCTGTGTGCCCACTACCATTCTACCTCCTCCGCTCCGCGCTCGACTCAGCACTGCGACGAGCAGCAATGGCGGAAGTGTGCGCATGCGCCTCGGCGAGCTCGTGTCCCTGGACATCACCCGTATCGGCCTTTTGCACCTTTTTTGCCGTGCGTTTGATCCTCGCAAACAGGCCTGAATCCGTACCGAGGATGAACTGCACCGTGACCATCGGCCAGCTGGTATGGTACGGCAAGCAGTCGTAGAACTCTGGTGCCATGCGCTTGAGCTCTGGCAAGCGCGTCCACGGTACCGAGGGGAAGTCGTGGTGCTCATTGTGGTAGCCTACGTTGTAGGCGAGGATGTTGAGCGGGCCGTAGTAGGACCACGTCTCCTGCGCGATATTGCCAAATAGGTAGTGCTCGGCGATGAAGTGGGCGGCGCAAGGGTGCAGCGAGCCGGCAAAGAAGGAGGACTGCAGGAGGTAGATCAGAGGTGACCACCCAAAGGTGCGGACTAGCAGGACGTCGAATACGACTTGGAAGGCAATGTTGAGGAGGTGCCAGCCGGTCAGACGCTGCGTCTTGATGAAGCCGGGTCGCAGTGCGTAAAAGAAGATTTGGAACGTGGCAAAAAAGGCCTTGCCTAGGACATTCTTGAGACACATTAGCTCGAGCCGCGTGGGCATGTCCGTGTCAACACCATCTTCACCCAGGTGCTTGTGGTGTTCGATGTGGTACTGCTTGAACATCATGGCATACGGAACGCCAATGACCGAATTCACAAGGATGGCCCAAGCCTTGTTCGCCCTGATCCCCTTGAAGGCGAGGTTGTGTGTGATTTCGTGAATGGCCAAGAAGATGTTCTGGTTGGCTGTGCCGCCAATGGCATAGGCTGCCAGCAAGAACTTCCAGTTGAGAGGATGTACGCCTTGGCTCCAGAGCGCATAGGCAGTAGTCAGCTGGGTGAGCACGACGCCGAGGGAAATCCACTTTGTCAGTGGCTCGCGGCCCATCAGAGACTTGATCTCTGGATGGGCCTTGAGGATGGCCTGTCTCCTCGAGCGGTGTGGCTCTTCCGTCAAGAGCCAGAGAAAGTCATTCTGGTCTTGCGGCTCAGAGAGGACTTGGGGCAACCAAGGTGTCCCATCGACGACCGGCGTCTGCTTTGCGTCTCCATTCGACGCCACGGAATCAGTCGTTGGCGCGTCTGGAGCGTCTTCGTCGGCATTTTCAATTTCCGAGGCGTCGGAGACGGATGATGACGAGGAAGACGCAGAGTCTACGGGAGAAGATGAAGAGCAAGACGCCGAAGACGACGACGAGCCTGCGTCATCGTGCGACACCCGCTGCCGCTTGGGCTTGTGGGTCCGCGAGGTGCTAGACAAGGTTTTGCCGGCGACGTTGCGCAACCACGGAGGGAGCTCTTCCGCGCCGCCAAAGTAAGACCAGTCAATGGCAACGGAACGTGGTGTGGCGTCAAAGCCAAACATTTTTTCTGTCGTGGGGAATGAGGCGGGGGTCGATGTACGTTCGCTGTAGGTCGATGTACGGTCGCAGGTACGACGGTGTGGCGTGGCAAATTCTGGATTGAGATGAAAAGCTTGTCGATGTGTGTGGCGCAAACAGCAGAGGCCGGCCGGAGTAAAGAGCGCGGGTCGCAGAGGCGCTGTGAAATGGCCGAGAGGAGAGTGGGAGTGTTGCGTTGGAGTCGAATATCACGATGGAGATGATGTCGAAGAGGAGGAGCCTGGCGTCAACAGGGGAGGACGTCTTGGCAGGTGGACCTTCCCTGGGCAAAGCCGTTTGGACTGTTTCAGGTGGGTCTGGCGCTACGCGGTGTCGGTCTCTCTCTCGGAAGATGATTCGCCGCCCTCGCGTTGCTGCTGCTCCACTGCCGCTCCAGTGCAGTGCGCCTGCACAACTTCACCGCCGCACGCTCGACGCCACTTTGCCACGCGCCACCTCGTTGCTCCGAACTGGGAACAAGGCCATCGAGGGTCAGAGAGAGGATTCGCACAACTCAAGCGACTAAAGCTCGAGAGATAGAGAGACAGAGACGGAGAAATGCGCTGGGTGATGATCACCCGCTTCTGACCAGGGTGGAGGGATACCAGGTCACAGCCTGAGCTCAACAGGTCAAGCTTGCTGCGAAAAGGGCGCGAAGATGCAGACGGCGTTGGGAGGCCCTTGGCGTGAGTGGCCGTCAAAGAGGTCACGCTGAAGCCCAGGTTCGCCAGCTGATGTTCAAGTTGAGAGCATTGCCAAATCGAGGCCCCCGTCCATTTGAAGGCTGTGTGTCACCTGGCACGGCTGCGTTCTGCCGCTAGGGCTTACCGGTCACAGCCGACTTGAGCTACATACCAATGTCAAACCTTGTGATCGCTGTCCACAGAGCCTTGTGACCCAACATCAGCAAACACAAGACTCACACAGCTTTCCTGCCGACAAGAATGGGATAACAAGAGGAGCTCCGGCAGCGGCTCGCCTTGGCTGCGATTTGCTTCAAGGCGGGCCGATACTTTACGCGCGACCGGATGGCACGGGCCTCCGCCTTTTTCTGGCCGCGGCGAAGCAAGTCTGTCTTGCCACCCGCAACTCTGGTGGAGATTCAATGCTGTACATAATGCCGAACATCCATGGGAAACAAGAGCCACTGGTACTGATACCTCGTGCTCTTTCCCCTTACACCACCTCCTCCAATCGATCGACGACTATATCAAACATCGCCTAGCAATGGCAAAGTCGCCCGAGACACCCCCCGGACCCACAAGTATCCACCATGTCAGCATTTACCGTACGCAACAACGCCACCCTCGGCGCCAGTGAATCCCCCAGTAGGGTCTCTACGCCTGCAAGCACCCTCCCTTCGGCCGCAGAGCGTCTCCCATTCGAAGTTCTGGTGACCATCTTTGCGTTTCGGATACGCCAGCCTCCGGTCCTGTGGGACTATTCTGCGCCCAAGCCTCCGAAACCTGCCTTCAAAGTCAAAGGAAAAGGCAAGGGCAAAGGCAAAGGCAAGGAAGGTCCCCCCAAGCAACAAATTCCACTTCCATCGCTCCAGTGGGAGCTTCTACTCCTCTCCAAGAACTTCCGCAGAGCACTGGAGCCCGTCGTCTACTCCAAGGTCAGCTTGACAAGTACGGCGGCCCTGGCGCACTTCGATAGGACGCTCAAAGAGAGACCTGACCTCCATCGCAAAGTCAAGAGCCTCTGGATTGCACCGAATTCTCTCGAGAGCGATTTCATCACCGCTCTCAAGCCTCCCGCCGGTACGTGTAACCCACCGGCGTGAACCCTTGCTGGCGTCATACCACTGACAGATGCTGCACCTTCCACCGCGCAGATGGCCTCGGCTCGCCCCCTTCGGAGGTCTCCGCACCCTTGCTGCATATCCGTCAGATCTTACGCTCCTGCCGCTCTCTTCGACATCTTGGCCTGGATGGGTGTTTGTGTACAGCCCAAGCCGCAAAGTCGTTTGGAACCAACTGTCAGCCACTGTCCCTCTTGAGCATCAACCCGTACAGCTTCTTGGGAGGCTTCTCAGCGCCCGTCTTCAGGAAGCTGAAGAGGTTGGAGATGTGTGACACAAGCTTGGCAAGTGAGGAAGTCGAGCAAGTTCGCAGGCTACCAGGTGAGTGTGGGCCTTCCAAAACGGTCAGCCCCAGCCATCCATCCACGGACTGACAACAATGTATGCGCCTTGGGTCCAACGAACAGAGCTGCGCCACTTTGTCTGGACCTCTCCCAGACCCTACTGCGACACGAGGCGTGATGTGCATTCGTTGTTCCGGATAGTGGCGCCCTCGATCCCGCCATCACACTTGCAGCTCTCCGTCGCAAGCTCCGACGCTGACTCGGGGACGACTCCAACTCCGCCCAACTCAACACTGGAGCAACCTCTTCCGGTCAAGTCGCATCAGCACAGACATCTACGCAGCGTCACGATACGTACCAGTCAATCACGCGGAGCGCAGCTGGGCACCAGTCTCAAGGTCGCCGTGGAGGAGCAGGCCCAGCGCATGCGAGAACAGCAAAGCCTCGGCCTTGGCACAGAAGAGGGAGGCGGCGGCGGCGAAGACGAGGAAGACGAACGCCAGCTCGTCGAGGCTGTCGCGTCGAGCTTCTCCATTTCGGTGCCCTTCCAGTCGTCTGTGCGAGCCCTTCAGGCAGGAAGCAACGAGCCGCAGCGCACGTACGTCGACTCGTCTGCCCATATGGCTACCATTCACCACGCCTCGTCCGGCGTCACTCTGCAGACTCGCCCCTTTATCTTTGCCCTTGACCCGCAGAATGACGCTGAATTCGGCGCCGCGGATGGAATTGGCGCTAACGAGGGGCAGCACAAGCAGCTGCAGGAGCAGCGTCTGATGCGCCTCCTGGACGAAGGAGAAAGCATCGTCGATGAGTGGGAGTGTCTCCGTGATCTTATCTGTGGCAGTCGATCGACTGCGCTCCTGGAGTCAATGCGCAGGCGCAATAGGAAGCGGATGCGCGACCGCCTGAGGGCGTATATGAAGGCCAAGGCGATCCGTCAGGGGCAGGGTCAAGACGGCGAGGAGGGAAGCGATGGCGATGGCGATGGCGATGGCGATGAGGATGCGGAGGATGCGGACGAGCAGGAGGAGGGCGGAGAAGCACTGGATGAAGACGTCAGGGAGCTTCAGCCGGGTATGGCCCTGAGGAGGCTCTGGGTAGAGTGGTGTGAGCGAGTCGAGTCGGGAGAGTACGACTGGGCGGTAGATGACGAGCCGGGCATGACGGACGGGCTCAAGGAGGCGTCTCGTCGAGCCTAGAACAATCAAAGCGCCAGGCAGCATTGCCGTGTTGGTCTTGGCTTTTTCCCCCAAAGACCACGTGCATTCTCCTCGAAATCGTCTTGACGCCCGACCTACACGTAGTGCAGCATGCATGCAATCAATCCGCACGCTGTTGCCCTCGCGGCCGACGGAAAAAAGGCAAAAGGGATCGTATTCGGGCGAGGCACGACGATCAATGTAAATAGCACGGAGCGCCCTGGGTTGTTTCGGGTCTTGTTTTACAGGTAAATGGAGCCACCGACATACCGAGAGATTGACAAGACGCAAATGAGAGAGGTGCGCGCGGCGTGAAGAAGGAGCATCAGACCTGTGAGACCATGCGTGCATCCAGGAGGTACAAATCCAGCTGAAGTGGTGCTTCATCCTGCTTGCCGCTGCGCTGTTTCAAGAGGCCTTTTCGGCAGCTTCGAGAGCCGCCTTGGAGCTATCACCGGGGCTGATGTTCAGCCGAATGTCCGAGAGCTTGCCCTGCGAGTCGATGACGACGTGGCTGCGATGCAGCGAGGTGAGATACGCGGGGCGGGGATACAGTCAGTCAGTCTTGCACGGTTGGCGCAGGTGGGAGAGGCTGGCATCATTCGGCATTTGTGGGGACACCAGCGAGGAGACACATACCTTCGGATGGTCTTGGACGACGTGCCGGTGAGGGGGGCAATGAGCTTGCGCTGTGGGTCCGAGATGAGCTTGTATGGGAAGCTGTACTTCTGCGAGGTCAACAACAGAGGAGACATCGGTCGTGATGGGCGAGGTTAGTGAGATTCTCGTGACCGCCTGAGCTACAGACGACGCCTTGCTTCCGACATTGACGCACCTCTTTCCAGTTCTTCAGCGACGTGGGGCTGTCTGCCGAGAGTCCGTACACAGCAAAGCCGAGCTTCTCCCACGAAGGGTACTCGTCCCGGTAGCATTGAGCCTGCTTGGTGCAACCACCGGTGTTTGCCTGGTGTATCGTGTCGGGTGCAATCGCAGTCAGTCATCCAGACCTCAATCAGTATCACGTACTCTGTGCGTATTCGCTCACCTTTGGGTACCTGCGCTCAGACAAGCGCAAGCAGCGGGTCAGGAGTGAGCGGGGACGCGTTGGGGTCGCGACGCGACAAGTCAGCAACCAGTCTCACGTCGCGTGACATAGCAGTGTGCTCGCGCGGGCCTTGGGCGCGGTCACTGATGGTGAAGCCACTCACATGAACAGAACAGCCTTCTTCACGTCGGCGATCTTGATCTCCTTGCCTTCCTCGTCTGAAAGAACGAGGTCTGTGGGCAGGGCGTCGCCGACCTTGAGGTGCTTCGCTGACTTGGCGGGCTGGGCCTCCTCTGCCTCGGCGGGGGCGGGCGCGCTTCCGTTGGTTTCCTTCTTGGATTTCTTTGCCTCAGAGTCAGCAAAGTCAGAGGAGTCGCCATTCTTGGTGTCTGAGGCATCCTTGCTTTCTGTCTCTGGCTTACGCTTCTTGGGTGCTGGGACGGCCTTGGCAGGCTTGGGCGGCTCGGGCTCCTTCTTGGGCTGGGAGGCGATGCGGCTGGACACCCTGCGCTCGGTGGGCTCCGACGGCGTGGCGGCTTTTCGTGGCATTGCTGAAGGGTGTGCTTGGAACTTGTCGAATGATGCTTGTTAGGCTCTTTGATGCTTCTTTTGGATCGTTGTTCGTGTTCGACAAAGGCACAGGGAAGAGCGAGCAGCGAGCGAGGAAGTTAGGCCTGTTTTGAGCCTCGACTCGAACGATTCGAGTGAGGGAGCGCGTGGGCGTGTGGGCGTGGGGGGTGCGGGCGTGCGTGCGGGGATCCCCCCACGCGTCGCTGTCGCCCTTTGGCGTCTGTGCCTCTCTGCCTCTGCCTGCGTCTCTCTGCCTGCATCTTGCGCCGCCCGTGGGTAGAGCTTGATCGACCGCACCGCAACTACACGTGGGACGCGGGACGCACAGACCACTGCTCGGCCCCACTTGAACCGCGGCGCGCAAAAGCCAAAGCGGCTGGTTATGCGTTTGCGCCGACCCAAAGGACGCGGCTAGACGACGTCCTTTTGTCCTCTGCCTGTTCAACCAGCCCGGGCACGACGGCTTGTAGGAAGCGCCCAACCGAATTCTATCACCTTCAAATCCCTTTTGCCCCCACGTCAAGACCGCACATCGCTGGCAGCACCCACCCAGTCGGCCGAGGGAATAAGGTCCTCGGTCGGCGCCCGTAAAAGAGGGACCAGATGGCGGGAGAGAGCAAAGGGCCTGAGTAGCAAGCGGTACAGAAATGGGCCTGGGCGTCACCAGACACCCCCCATTTAATCTGTACACAATCTTGCTCACTCTTTCCAGACACATTTGCCTACTCCACCGGCGTCCTCTACTCTCGAGCATTCGTGAAACAGCCTGGCGCTGGCCCCGGGCCGAATAGCCCAAGATGAGTGCACCGCAGCTTCTCAATTCACCACTCTTGCCAAGGCAATACCAAAAGGCGATACTGGAAAGAGCCACCGACAGCAATGTCATCGCCTGCGTCGAGACAGGCTCCGGTAAAACCCTCGTCGCGGCCTTGCTGCTCGAGCATATGTGGCAGCTAGAGGCACAAAAGGCATACAGCGATAGCCGTGGCGGCAGGCTATCTCTTTTCCTCGTCAATCTAGTTCCACTAGTACACCAACAGGCCACATTCTTGGAGAAGAATACGTCACTCAAGGTGGGCATGCTCTACGGAGAGCTCAACATCGATACGGCTCATAAAAACCACTGGGACAATCTTCTCCGCAGCGATTACAACGTCGTCGTTTGCACGGCCAGGATTGCCCTCAATGCCGTCATGCATGCCTACCTCAGCCTTCAGGACGTGAATCTCATCATCTTCGATGAGGCCCATCATGCCATCGGCAACAATGGTCAGTATCAGGAGCATTTTGTCGTCCATCTGGAGAGAATTGCCTTCCGACTGACACAAGCACACTCTCTTCCCGGTACATCTTTCCCACAGAATACGCAAGGCTAATGGCTTACTACCGGCTCTTACCTCCACCTCAAAGGCCAAAAATCCTCGGCATGACCGCAAGTCCGCTATCGTCGAGTGGGACGTTTGGCGAAGTCTCAGCCGAGCTCGAAGCTGTCCTCGACGCTCGCATCTTCACCGTGCCTCTGTCTGCCAGGGAAGAGCTCGAGAGTTTCGTTGCTCGGCCCACCGAACTCGTCATCGAGTATCCTCCAGAGAGCGGACCGATAGCCGACCTCTCCAATCCGCCTCCGGTGCAGACGCAAATCATCAAGAGCGTACCGCCTTCTCACGAGCTTACTCGGCGGCTTGACCGGATGCAATTCTACTGGGAGGCATATGGCCCCATCTTCAGCGACCTCGCATGGCTCAGTTCAAGGAAGTTCCTGCGCGACCGAGCTACACGCAAGGAGGCCAATGCCAAGAGGCTTCTCCTCGAAGACCTCGTCAGCCAAAAGACACGGCAGAGCGCAGCCGCTCTCCGCGAAGGCGCCCACGCGAACCGGGAAATTGCAACGATTCTTGGCAATGTCAAGGTGCCCAATGAGATCATCCTCGAGGAGCACAACTCAGCGTCAAAGCTTCGCAAATTGATCGACGTACTCGAGTGCTTCAAAGCGCAAGCGGACACCTTTTGTGGTATCATCTTCTGCGCGCGCAGGCTGACAGCCATGGGACTCCAGATGCTCATCAAGAGGACCCCGCGCCTGTCCTTTCTACACGCAGAGGCGCTAATCGGCCATGGCAAACAGACCGACGTACCCACTTCCGACGGCATGTCCTGGGAGGAGCAATACGCGATCCTGAGACGTCTGCGCTTTCGAGATCCCACAAATCTCGTCATTGCCACCAACGTTCTCGAAGAAGGACTCGACATCATGCCTGTCAATTGCGTCATTCGATTCGACTTGCCAGACCACCACATTGGCTATGTTCAGAGTCGTGGTCGAGCGCGCGCACAGCACTCTACCTTCATCCTGCTCGCAGAGAGCGGCAATCAGAACCATGCTGATATCCTGACCAAGATCGCTGATGCAGAGATCCAGATGCGCAACTGGTTGGAAGCTCTGCCAGCGGATCGAATGGCCCAGTCGTCTAACGCAGAAGTAGAGGACATCTTGGAAGGGGCAGAAGAAGGCAATGGGCAGTTGTTGCAGGCTTCAGATGAGTCCTACACCGACCCAAGGACTGGAGCTCGTCTATGGCCAGTCGATTCGACTTCGGTGCTGTCACATTACTTTGCCCTCCTCAAGACGGACGAGTTCTGCCCCGACGGACCGGAATACGAAATGTCGGGCCACGAGCTTGCCTGGTCGGCGACCATTCGCTTGCCTGCTAGTTCCCCGCTCGACAAAGTCGTAGGTGCGACGAAGCGGTCCAAGATTGCGGCAAAGCGCAGCGCAGCCTTCGAGGTCTGCATCAGACTCCATCAGCTCAATGAGCTCGACGAGTATCTCGCTCCGCGGAAACGTCCAAAGGTCTTTGCCATCCCAACCGAGGCACTCACCGGGGACTTTGCGGGCCTTGGAGAGGCCGTCGAAGGTGCTCCTGCAAATACATTTGCCTTTGAACCCGCAATTGCTGCGCCCTTTCGGCGACCGGCCATCACGCGACGAGCGTCTGAAGCAGAAGAAGCGATCACGCTGTTCAGTCACACTCTTCAGGCACCTGGGACAGACGTCTTTGGGCGCGCTATCCGCCCACTCGCTCTGATCACAGCTCGGCCGATCAGCGATGAGCTGCCAGATATGTTCCTCGCATCGTATCAGGGCGAAAGGAATGTCAAGGTCCCCACGGTCGGGCGCGCTCACGAGCTCCGTCTAGACAGTGAGGTAGTCGAAAAGTGTCGTGCTTATACCCTCGAGGTGTACGCGATTGCTGGGCGGCGAGCGTACGAATGCAAGGAGATGCCATATCTCTTGCTGCCCCTTTGCAGTTCTTCACCAATCGACATTGCCTGGAAGGAGATTGACGACGCACTTGGCTGGCCGCAGCCTGTCCAGCGCATCGATATGCAGCAGGTTCGTGACCCGGCCTACTGGGAAGATCGTCTGCTTTTTGATTCGCCAGATTACCTGGGACAGGCTCGCCCGTATACGTGTGCGGGGATCGACGAGACGAAGAATCCATTCTCGCTGCTCAACGATTCGGACGACGGCGATGAACTCTCACCCCTCACCTACTGGGACTACTACCAAGAGGTCCACTTCTCCCGGCGTGCGCGCAAGAGGACGGTCAGGCCCGACCAACCGCTCATCATTGCAAAGAGAATCTCGCGGCGGCTGGAAAACTTTCTCGTCAGCTCGGACAAGAAGACAAAGACGGATCGGCTGGATGGAACAATGTTGATCCCCGAGCTGACTTTTATGCACCCACTCCGGGCCAGCGTCTGCCAAGCCGCGCGCGTGATGCCTTCGATTCTCGCTCGCCTGCAACAATGCCTGCTAGCCAAGGAGCTCAACGACGCCCTCTTCAGTTCGCGCCTCAGCATCTCGCAGATGCTCGTCGCACTTACTGGCCCCACTGCCCTCCACCCGTACAATTACCAGCGGCTGGAATTCCTCGGAGACGCCTTCCTCAAGGCCATCTGCAGTGTCTGGGTGTTTTCCCTCTCCGATTCCCGTGCAGAAGGCGTCCTGCACATGGATCGACGGGCCCTCGTCTCAAATGTGCACCTCATCGAGAAGACAAAGAGCCTCAACCTCGGCATCTTGCTGTACACGCGCTGCTTCACGCGCAAGAACTGGTCCCCCCCGCTGTGCAGAATCAAAGGTCGGTCACTCAAAAAGGCGGAGCGGATGCAGCATCTCTCTGCCAAGATGGTTGCAGACATGGCAGAAAGCCTCACCGGAGCGGCGATTTCCACGCCCATCATACCTCGTCTGCCAGAGCCCGAGACGACTTTTTGGATGAACACCGATCTCGCGCTGGACGCCATGGTCGCGCTCAGGATTCTGCCAGAAGAATGTACGAGCATCGCGATGATGTACAAGATGTGGGACGACCAGGTCGGCCCGAAACAAGCAGCAGGTGCCTGGAACGACCGTCTGCACCTCGAGACCCTGCGGAAGCTCGAGGCCCACATCGACTACACCTTCCAGTCGCCCCACCTCGCACTCGGGGCCTTCACCCACCCGGGCCACCTCAGCTCCATCTTGCCCTCGTACCAACGACTGGAGTTCCTCGGTGACGCGCTGCTCGATCTCTACATTGATGCATGGCTGTACCACAAGTATCCCGACATTGACGAGGGTGAGCTCACGGACCTCAAGTCGCTGGCGGTCCGCAACTTGGCGCTGTGTGCTCTTTGCGAGTACTTGCAGCTGCACACCTTCCTCCAGACGGACTCTGTACGCGGCCTGGTGGAAGTCATCGGTGATGTGCTCAAGAATCTGACGGAGCTGCGTCTTGCCGCTGACCGGCGGACGGCGGCGGGCGAGCCTGACGAAGCTGCGCAGGAGCGTGACGTACCGCCCATCGACCCTTCTGCCGCACCTCAGCCCCAGCAGCCCGCTGCGCCCGAGTCCGCCTCTCCCACTCAGCCTGCAGAGGGCCCGACCCTCACATCAGACGCACACTACTGGCGTAACACGCGTGAAATCAAAGCCCTCTCGGACATCGTCGAGTCCCTCCTCGGCGCAATCTTTGTCGACACGCACTTCTCCTTTGCTGCGACCTGGAACTTCTTTGAGAGGCTGTACCTCCCCTGGTTTGAGAAGTACTGCACGTACGAGGCGCTCCTGGCGCATAATGCAGAGGAACGGCAGCGCGTTGCTGCGCTGCGGGCGGAGGGGGTGCCGGAAGGTGGCGAGGAGCATGCGGAACAGTCCGCGGCAGAGGAGGACGAGGACGAGGAAGACGACGACGACGACGAAGAGGACTTTGACTTTGATACGGGGCGGGTCCGCGGATTTCATGATAGCGGCTACGGGGGACAGGGCGTACACGATGCCTTTGTGGATGTGGATGTGGTTGGTGGTGAGGAGCAGAGCGATCACGACATGGACGCCGACGACGGGGACGACGGGGATGCCGACGCGGACGGGGACGGGGACGATAGGGATTTGGCAGCGGCATTGGAGAGGAAAGTCGAAATAGCTTGAGGATGGAGACGGGTGATGCCCAAAATGTACCATTGTAGATGTGTTTCCTCAAATTTCATAGACCGCACCATGCTTCGACTGAAGCTAAAGACTGAGCTTGCCCAGACGCCCGGCCCGGCCACTCTCAGCGTTGTTCGTCACACAACTTTGGCAGTCACTCAACTTTGGCAAAGGGTCACGTAGGTAGCACATTATGGGCATTTGAGTCCTAGCTAGTATGAGGGACGCGGAGTAAAGGAAAGGGCGGACAAGCGGGCAGCAGAAGAGCAGAGCAGACCAACCGAAAGCAAAGAAGGGAAGAGAAGATGAAACGCGGACAGAAAGGCGAACCAAAGCACAAAACAAAGAAAGGTGAGGTTGTTACAAAAGTAGGTAGATTCGTCGTGGCCCTGCGCGGCAGAGCAGAGGCCGTAGCAGAAGCAACGACGGCAAAAAAAGGGTGACGAAAGGGTCAAGACGGCGAGACGAGTAGGCAGACATTTGACGCAGAGGGGCATTCTTTTCGTGCCCGGCTGCTGCGATGAGATGCTGCCTTGCTTGCCGCTACGTCTGGTATTCCGGGTCGAGAAAAATGGTGCAATGGCTCGCTTCCTGAGGTTTGTTGGAGGCTGGGCACGAGGCTGCCTGCGTTGCAGTCGGCACCAGTTCGCCTCCACATCTTCAATGGCAAGGGGCGCGCGCCGATTAGTCGCGGCGCGAAAGCTCGATGACGGGCAGAGTGAAGTACGAGGTGTCGGGCGTGAGGAGGCCCGCAGCACCGACGTACCATGCAATGGCAGCGGTAGCAATACCGAAACCGCCGCCGGCCTTGTGCACCTTGGAGGCCTTGACCTCGTCGCCGATGAACTCGCCGACGAAGAGGAGGAGGAAGGTGATGTCCAGGAAGGCGAAGAGGAGGACGAGGCCCACGGAGGAGCGGAAGGACGCGACGAGCATGATGAATGTGAAGATGAACCAGGCTGCGAGGTAGATCTGTAGATTTGATGTTGAGCGGGGAGGAAAATCGTTGTCAGTCACTGCAGAGAACCTGAAAGCAAGGCAGGAAGACTGAAAGAGAGCCTTAATACTCACACCGAGAGCACTGGCGAGCTCAGTGGCGGGGACACCATCGGGCGAGTTCGTAGACTGCGCGACACCGAACCAGGGGATCAAGATGACCGCATACGACCACCAAAATGCACCATACGAACAGAAAGCTGTTGCTCCGAACGTGTTGCCCGCGGCGAACTCCCAGACACCAGCGATGAATTGAGCGGTACCACCATAGCCGATGGCGAGACCGGTGACCACGTTGGGCTCGGTGATGCCACGGACGCCCGCGTTGTACATCGAGAGGACGAAAGTCGTGGCAGCGAAAGCCATCAGACCCAGGGGAGCCGGGTTGGCGACTGCGGAAGGGTGGTACGATGTGTTTAAGTTATCGTGTGAGCATCGTGTGAGGAGAGGAATTGCTGCGGCGTCGGTAAACCGAGCGGGCGCGTGACGCGTGACGCGTGCTCCTCCGATACTCACACTTTCGGTGGTAGATGGGGAAAGCGGGCTGGGTCTGGTCGAGCGGGTGGCCGCCGGCTGTGGATTAGTGAAGAGATTGGGTGTGTGATTTGGCATCGTGTCAGTATAGGCGACGGAGGGATGGGGAGAGGCAGGCAATGCTGCGGCACGTCGCCCAAGGTGGGCAGTGGAAGTCGCGCCAGGGTCCGCTTGCGCCCATGCATGATTGCAGAGCGGCAACAGTCCCGGAGCGTAACTCCCACCACCTTTGTGGCATGAGCCACTGAGGCAGACTACGCAGGCAAGAAGGCCGGGCAGACGCATAACCCGCCCCCAACGACAGCACACGAGACTCACGAGTGACAGCGCGCTGAGTGGGGACACCGCCCTGGTAGCCGCCGTTGGCGACTCCGTTCTCGGAGTTCTTGAGGTCAGAAGACATTGTGGGCTAACGAGGAGCTTTGTGATGTGTAGGAAAGGGGATAAATATACAGTCGGAAGCTTTGCGAGCAAAGAGGGAGATTATGTGACGAGGGGCGGCAAGAAGAGAACCTGGCGGACAGAGCAAGGGTCGGGGAGAAGTGCGGGGTAAGATCTGGGGACGTGGGAAAAGGCATTCAAGGAACGAGTCTTTATACCCGACGCTGGAGGGTCCTCCGCAAAGAGGGAGGGTGCGTGTGTGTGTCAGGGCCAGCGCTTGTCCTCCGTCGGAATGACAGCTGCCGATCAGTCGAGGGGATGGCATGACGACGGCGGCGGCAGCAGCAGCCCCAGCAGCCTGGAGGGACTTGGATCGAGGAGCGCAAGGGTCAGGCACTAGGGCCGAGGACACGGACATCTAAGCGGGGAAGCAATGCCGTCGAAAATACATTGAAGGAAAAAAGTCACTGTGCGGGGGAGAAATTGGGGGGAATCTGGGCTGAGGCGCGGCACGCTGCGAGAGGCGCGGCAAATGATGGCAAGGCGGAGGCAAAGGCGCCTCCCCAGACTCACCGACGCGACACAAAGTGAGACTGTCGCCATGCCGTTGCTGCACACGCGCACCCAACTCCACTCCAAACAGCACGCCACGCCACGCCACGCCACGCCACGCAGCAACCACACACGCGGAGGAGGACGAGCGGATGCGGAGACGGGGCAGTCGCGTCGGTAGAGGCAGAAGGGCTGGGCGGGCCAAAGAGCGCCGTACGCTCACTTTGGGCGAGGCCAGTGCGTCAGACGGTTGGAGGATGGGCCGTTGGGGCAGCCCCATGCAGAAGAGACGTCTCCAGACGAGACGTGAGGCGCAGCAGAGACGGCAGCGACAGCCTTCTGTGCGCAAAAGTGCGCAAATGCGAACGTCTCGCAAGCGACAAAGCCAAGGGCCAAGGTGCTACTTTACGCGAGGCCAGACGAGATCAACAAGACGACGATCCCCAGCGACGCTTGCTCGCTGCACGCACGCACGCACGCAGACGCGAAGGAAGAGCAGCGAGAGCTTCAATTGATCATCACGGCGAGGGCTTTTCGCAGCATCCGCCTGCTGCCGCTGCTCATTCCTGCGCCTCTGCGCCTGGAGCAACCTTCGGCCGCATGGACAGAGCAAGTGCGAGCGCAGGTCGGCGGAACCCCAGGCGAGGCTGAGCGTGCGGTGATGACCTCTGCCGCAGTGCCTGTTCCGCGCTTTCCGTCAGTGTCTCGTCTAACTGCGTCGCGTTACACACTAGCCGAATGCCTCCGTCCTGAGGGTGCATATTGCTGCATCATCCCCGCATCTCACCCGCCTCGTCCAGACGCGGGGGCCCAGGACCACAATTACTTCAGCCTCTGCGCGCGCGCTGGCTTGCCTGATGCCTGACAAACGAGCGGCACCTCGCCTGCTCAGGGTCTTGCTCCGCCCCTCTGCCGTGCGTCGAGCGCTGGTCGGCCATTCATTCTCCTTGCAGTAGTGTCCGTGCCGGCCTCGTCGTTGCGCTTCTGGTAACGTCGTTGCGCCTCTGGTGAAGCGTCGCGCGCGCGCGCGGGCACGCGTCGACGTCAATGCTGCGATGCGGCCATGTCGATCTGTGCGTGCCACCCATGAGCAAGTCTTCTCTCGTCTAGGCGCGTGTTCCAAAAAGCACTCAAAGCCGGTGGGACAGACAGTCGTTTGTTTGGGTTGCTGACAGCGGTACCACAACGCGCCACCTCTCAACGCTCGCGGCCCTTCGCTCAGACCGCGTCCGCCGCGACGATCGCGGTACCGCCCCTGACTCTGCGGCCCTGGCCTGCGTTGCTGACAGCTCCCAGGCTTCCCCGCATCGCATCCGCACTCCACTTTTCCACGAATTGAGTCGCCGGCCGGCCGTCGGGAGGTGTCAGCAAACAATACATAGATTGGAACAGGCGCATCGCCCACTCCCCTGGGTGTCAGCGGTCTTTCTTTCGCGGAACATTACCCCACCTTTTTCATGTTTCGCATGGTGCAATTGCTTGTTCGCCGTATGCCCGCGCCCGCCCCGTCTCGTCCTCATGCATTCTCCACAGTGGGAGCGAGCAGCCCGGGCGCTATGTATTGCGGTGAGAGCTGCTGCGCAACAGCGAGAGCCTTGGCAGCGCCATCTCGGGGCCCCGCACTGTGCGCGCTCCGTGCAAAGCAAGGACACGCCTCCATTTGCGCTTTTCGTCCATCGCTGCTCCGGGCGAGCCGGACCGAAGTAGAGGGCCGCAAGTTGAGGAGTGAGATGCCCACGCCAAGTACATACGCTGATACGTCCCCTTCTGGGCAGGGCAGGCAGCCGCCTTGGCAATGGCCTGTGCACCGTCCCCGATCTCGTTCGACCCAGCCCAGCCAAGTCCAGTGCCACTCCCACTCGTTCGAACAGGGCAACCCTCAGGATGATTTGTGATACTGAGCCTTCACGGTCCACCTGACCTACCGGCTCTTCCGATCTAGATCAGGGCTGTGCTTGTTGTGTGTACCTGCTTGGCGATGAAGTTTCCATGGCTCGGACGACGGCCTTCGACTACAATCCAGCACAGCAGACACAGCACTGGCACTCGCTGCCACTGTCGCCAACAGACTTGCGCGGAGGTCAAGGAGATGTGGCATGACGTGACATCGTTGTTCTGTTCACCGTCTTGCAACGCGAGGCAACACCTCCACTTTCCTGCGAGTCTCAGCAGCGCAAGACACGCGCAAGCAGCGGCAGCGGCAGCGGACAATGAGCTCAAAACCCGCTCTAATGCGTCGTCCCCCACACCCCACCTCCCCGCACGCATTATATCCGGTAACTCCATGTGTTCACTCGTCTCTTCAAGTGCGTAAGACTCCATCACTCACTCTGCTGCCGCAGACGCAACACGCATACACCGACGCAGGGAACTGCGGAGTGTGGGGTACCAACCAGTGTGGGGTAATCCGCGCATAAAGATGAACGACGACTCGATTCAGGCTCTCTCGCCCTGCTTGCTGGCTCTCCCTCTTTCCTTCTCAGATCGGTCTCGGCCCTGCCTCACGAAGGATGGTTCAGGGCGGTGTGTGGGCATGGCGGCGTTCAATTCTACGGGAGGAGCGGGGCTTGAAGCAGGCGCGGCACGCAGCGCATTGACAGGACAACCGCGGACTCGGGTCGCGTCCAGGATGCGGCTTTCGTTCGGATCCCAGACCCACCCGTAGGTAACCACCATCGACAGCCCTATTGCTTCCACGATGTACGCGCGCGCCCGTCCGCCGCCGCCGCTCGTACACTCGGGCTTTACCACCACCAGAATGGGCATCTTTCTCTTTACTCGACGTCGCCCCGAGCCCGCAGGTGGTTTGTCGCGATACACCACCACATCAGCCCCCGCAGCCATCAAGCTCTAAATGTGTCGCTGCCCTTGCTGGTTGGCCGCGGCCTTTGCGACTTGGCCGCGTGTCGGCCCCGTCGCACCCTGCCACACAGTCTCAGCTCCAGCCCTGGCTCCGATTCATCCAGAGCCCACCATGGCTTCGTCTCGCGGTACTGCGCTGCCTCGCCGCAGATCCGACTTATTGTCGTCCGAAGAACCTCCTCAATTCGATACAGAGCGGGAAGGGCATTCCTGCGTTGCTACACACCGGCCCAAACGAAGGTGTACCCACCGCCAAGTCCATTGGTCGGACGCCAAAGCGGAGGGGCTGACACTTGTCGACGAGGGCAACGCAGAGGTGGGCGACGACGCAGATGTGGGCGAGGATGCAGAGGTGGGCGATGACGCAGCTGTTCCAGTGAATGCTGCTACGAATCCCGACTCCTCGTCCACGAGCTTACCTTCTTTGACGTGCGGGACTGCCTCGTCCACACGAGAAGACTCGTGGGAGGTATTACTGTACATGCATGATCTATGGGACGACATCGTCGAGCGACTGCGGAATGACACCCTCTTCGAAAAGCGCAAGCCCGGCATCCTCAACGCACTGTCCCATAACCTCGGTACTCCCACACACGACCGGCGCCGCCAGGCCGAGCAATGTCTCCGCAACTGGCTCAACTCGTCTGCCATATGCAATTTGAGAGGCCGTGGGGACTCCATTACCGGCCTCATTGAGGAACTCCTGGCTCGCAACAGAGTAGGATACTGGCTGATGACACCTGTTGAAGCCTTCAAGTTTCTGCAATCCCTGCAATCCCTCGAGCGGCAGATTGGGTTCATCGTCTCTCTACAATTCCCATTGGTTCCTGACTCCTTCTCCCCGGGTACGTTTGGCTACTCGCGCAAAGACAACACGAGCATTCCCTTCTGGAAGACTCAGCCCCTCAGGAATGTGAACTCCTCTGGAGAAGGAAACGACTGGAAGGCCATGATATACACCTTTGCCCGACCGCGGCTTTTCACCCCCTCCCAGGCTATGACCGAGCATGAAGTCATTTGGCTCAATTCGGGGGCTTCACTCTGACAGCAACGACTGGACGCGCACGCAGACGCTTGAGAAAAGGAGGGAGCGAGCGCAGCCAGAAAGGTAGGCAGGGAGCGAGTGCAGAGCAGCACTGGCACCTTCATTATCATGAAGGAGGGTCGAGAGGGCTAGCCCTTGAACATTCAACCGCCTTGCTTTGCCTTGCCTGCCGCTCTTTGCAACTCGCGCCGCATCTCTCGTAGCGTCATAGCGGAAGTGCATAGGTACACCTCCAGCAGCAACTCTTCTTGCCTAGACCCGCAAGCAGCAGCAGTAGCACCCGCGCTCTCTCTCTTCCCAAATTTACCACTGCAGCGGTTACTAAATACACGGGTCTCGCTTGGGCTTGTCATCCAGCGAGAGTGCTGTAGTGCGGCGGTACGACACCTACAGTCGCCAGGTCGAGAGCCCGTGCGTACAAGGCGCGCCGCAGGGCATCTCTTCCTCTTCGGGGCACCCCGCTGTGCGTGGGTGACTGCCGTCTTCTTCCTGAGTGCAGCCGCCGCAATACCTACGGGCAGCTGTGAAGTGCCGTGCCCTCACTCACGCATTTTTGAGGGATTTTGACTCGGTTGGATTGTGAGCAGTGTGTGCGTGTGTGCGTGTGCGTGCGTGCGTGCGTGCGTATATGCCTAACTCCTCCCTCCCCCACCCTGGTAACCTACTGCAGCCGCCTTCACCTCCACCCTCTACTCCCTCTCCCGCCCATCCTGACCACCACCACCACCGCCGAGTGCAGCGAACCTCCTCCCAACGCCCAACCCCGCAACCTTTGCTCCCAATACGCGATAACTACTCCACACGGCATCGCCATCGACGTAGCATCCCTTCAGCCAGCGGCGGTACTGCGGGCTTTCTTCCTCCTCCTCCTCCTCTCCCTGCGTGACGGCTGCGTCTGCGTCGTGCGCTGTTCCGACTTCTCCAGGCGCCACATCAAAGTCGAATCCCATCCTCGAGTGGAGGACCCTTCGATTATCAAAGATGACGCATTCCCCTTCCCTCAGTTGCCGCTCATAGCGGTACTCTGGGCGGAGTGTCAACTCCGCAAACCGTCGAAGGGCATTGTAGAATTGCGTGCGGGTAGTAGGGTTCTGCAGGAGGGGATGGGAGGGTAAGGGGAGGGGAGCCTGGAAGGGCGGGGAATAGTTGACGGCTGTGAGGCGGGGCATGCCACTCGATGATGCGGAGAAGGACGGCCCGGCGTGGCCCGAGGGAGAAGAGGGAAGCTGGAAGAGAGGGTGAGAGTAACGGTAGTGACGATTGTCGTTTTGGTAGTGGTAGGCGATGGGGACCTGCAAATTTGCGCGGGAAGGTGGTGTTTGTGCGCGCACGTGTTAGCGAGCGAGAAGATCAGACACGCCTCGCACACGCCGGACGTACCTTTGTGAGGAGCTCCCAGGCCTCGCGGTCCTCTTCCCACATCGTCTCTGCGACCTTGTATGCATCTACAAAGATGCTCTGTCCTCCCGTGACCCAGTTACGCAGCATATGCAAGAACTGGAAGCGCGGCGGATTCTGGAAATAGAGCAAGTCCATGTGCAATCCGAGGTCGACGTTTGTATAGGCGATGTTCTTGCTCTCCTTCGAAGGGAGGGACCGCACGTCCCACAGCGGCGCATAAAACGTATGGCGAATCTCGCCCAGCATCGATGCGAGGCGTGCCAGCTCGGGGCTGTCCGCTGCGTCGAGCTCCATGTTGGAGCCCTTGATGCCCGTTGGTACGCCCCGGACAAAGACGAGACCCTCCTCTACCAGCCCGCGGGCGAGGGCCCACCGCGCAGAGTCGTGCTGCGGCGCAGCATCTACTAGGGCAGCGTAGTCGACGCGCACAGGCTTTGACTCGGCGTCGGGGATGTCCAGTGGCGCGGGAGAGACGTCTGTCGTGCGCTTGGGTGGGGCGGGGGATGCGTCGGCAACAAAGGCAGTCAGGTCACAGGCAGCCCAGGGGCGGGCCGCACCGGCAGGATCGAGGTGGTATTCCCTGTAGAGCTCCTCGTTGGCGTGGGAGAGGATCAGAGAGAGGGGCAAGTGGGAGACGTGGGGCTCCGTTGGGGGAGCAGGCGGGCGTGAAGAAAACGTCGTGGAAAAGGCATTGAGGACGGGGTGCTGCGTCGAGTAGGTCAATACGAGGGCGAGTTGGCGCGTAGTCTCGTTGTACTGGAGACGGGGCGGCCTCTCTGCGTCGAGGATGGGCTGCTGCGGCGTAGCGAGGGGCACGTCGGTGGTATGCGTGAGCTTCTGACCAGTGCCCAGCTGGAGGGAAGTGCCCATCTCCTGGCAGGCGTCGCGCAGCCATGTGTGGTCGATGAGGAAGGGCTCGTGGATGCCCAGCGAGGGGCAGTGCAGGGCAATTGTATGCGGCAAGAGGAGGATCTGGAGGTCGGGCATGCTGGGGTGGGTGAGGACGTGGGCTGGGGCTTGCGCCGCGGCAGCGTCGCCAAAGGGCGTGGGTGCCGGTGCCGGCGCAGGAGGCGGTGACGGCGCCGGATGAGTGTGAGGGACAGTCGATGCGTGGCGGGCAGGCGGGTGTTGTTCATAGCCCTTGTGCTGGCTGCCTTGCCGCCCAGCCGCCGCCGTCGTCGAGAAGAGGCAGCGACGCTGCGGCGCTCGCGTGGCGGGCGTGAGTGAGCGCACAATGATTGGGGCGGAACGGCGTGCGAGCATGGTGACGTGTCGAAGGTTGAGAGATGGTGAATGTCCCTGTGAGAAGAGGCGAGGCAAGAAAGGGAGGCCATTCAAAGGCTTCGAGGTGGGAAGGAACCCCGGACCCTCCCTCTGCGCCGCGGGTGCGGGTGCGGGGTCTCCACGCCAAGCCGCGGCTCAACTCCGGCCCGGCACAACCACACGCAGGCGGGCAAGGGCTTGAAAGCCGGTTGGCCCGGAGGCGAATGGTGGGATATTACGAGCGAGCGTGTAGGGGAGATCGAAGTGATACTCTGAGGGTGAATGCAATGCTATCTGGCTGAGTGTCGTTCGGGCGAGTCTGTACGCGAGTCCATTGATGAGGGGGAAGTGGACGGGAATGGGATTCATCAAGGTACGTACAACCCCTCATATCCTCGACCGTGCGCGCTCTTGGCCCGTCTGCGACATCTCCTCTTCCGCCGTCTGGTACTCTTCTTCATCGACCCACTCCAGACCCATACCCGGCTCCTCTACATTTCCCGGTATGTCGGCAAACGTCCACTCCCTCTCCACTCCTCCGGGCAGATGCTCCGCCGATCCATTGAGTTCCTGTCTCCAGGTGTCCTCCCCGTCGTCGCGCACGTACAAACTGAGAGAAGCCGTGCCCGCACCTATATCGATGCCCCTGCCCGTTTCCCAGTCCGTCGTTGTGTGTGCGTTATCCCGCACCCCCTCGATCAGCGCTCGCCCCATGGCGATGATCGTAGCGGCATGACTGACGAGTAGCACCCTCTGCACGTGGGGATACTCGCTTTGTATGCGCTCGATCAGGCGTGTAAGGAGCGTGCGTGCTCGTGCATGTAGCCCCTGGATGGACTCGCCGTTGCGGGACGGGTACAGCAGGGGCGACCAGTGCGAGGATGGGGCGATGCGTGCACCAGTGGGGGCGTACTGCGATACAGTCGAGGCTAGCATGGGGAGGGGGTGGGGGCCTGTGCCTTTCACTGCGGGAGGAAACCATTCCGAGATGCCTGGTAGTGTGTGCGTGGGTGCGTGGAGAGGGCGTTTTTTTTTTTTTTTTACTGTCAGCGAGCCTCGCGGGAAACACGACGGCACGGCAAATACCACGCCCCCCCACCCCGTCACTCACCCGCCTCGACGCAAATCTCAACCCCCAACTCCCTCGCACTAGGCACAGCCGTCTGCACACAGCGGTAGTACGGACTACTAATCACCATCTGCGGACGCTCTTCCCGTGGCAGGGCAGCCCAGTACGCCGCGAGGTCCTCTGCCTGGTCCACGCCGTGTGCAGTCAAGACGGGGTCGCGGGGCCGGCCCGTCGGGGAGAGGCCTAGCTCGTTGCCCCGCCAGGGCATTCGAAATCCGTGCCGTGCTATGTAGATTGTTTCGAGCATGGTGAGGGTGGAGGGGAGTAATTCGATGTTGTGGGAGAAGTAGAAAGGGAAGCGAGAGAGAGGGGCGGGTATTTGGCGCCGAGAGGAGCCGCGGCAGATACACGGGCGGCAGGAGCGACGCGTACGAGGCACAAAGAGGCGCGTGTCCGGCGCGTGTGCGTGGGGCGTGTGCGTGTTGGGCAGGGAGGGTGGGGAGGAGGAGGAAGTAGCAAGTCAGCATCAGAGTCAGCGTCAATTGTCGACACTTCTAACTTCACCTTCCTTCTCGCTCAACCACCTCCAACACCCAACAACTATCGTGCACACGCTCGCACTCGCCTCCCCTGCCCGGCATGTTCCTCCCCCGCCAATCCAAAAAAGGCAGTACCGCCGCGCAAGCCGAAAAGGCCGCCCTGGCCGCGGCTTCGCGCCCCTGGGTCGAGAAGTACCGTCCACGTAGCATCGACGACGTCTCTGCGCAGGAACACACCGTCGCCGTCTTGCGCAAGACTCTCCTCTCTACGAACCTCCCCCACATGCTCTTCTACGGCCCGCCCGGCACAGGCAAGACGAGCACGATCCTCGCTCTCGCGCGGCAGCTCTTTGGTCCTGAGCTGATGCGGAGTCGCGTACTGGAACTGAACGCTTCTGACGAGAGGGGCATCTCCGTTGTGCGCGATAAGATCAAGTCATTCGCCAAGATGGCAGTGAGCAATGCCGACGTCGATTACCCTTGTCCGCCTTATAAGATTATTGTCCTGGACGAAGCGGATAGTATGACGCAGGATGCACAGAGTGCCCTCAGGAGAATCATGGAGCAGTATTCCAGGATTACGCGCTTTTGCCTGGTGTGCAACTACGTCACGCGCATCATCGAGCCACTCGCGAGCAGGTGCAGCAAGTTCCGCTTCAGGATGCTGGATGTGGGGAGTACGCAGGCAAGGCTCGAGCATATTGCCAGGGAGGAGGGCGTGAGCTTCGAAGAGGGCGTCATGGACACGTTGGTGCATACATCCGATGGAGACCTCCGGAGGGCGATTACCTACTTGCAGAGCGCTGCCAGGTTGCATAGCAGTAGTGCGGCGCCACAGCCACCAGCAGCAGCAACGGCAGCAGACTCAGCACAAGCAGACGCAGACAACGCCACCGCAACGACTCGCAGACAACACACACCCATCACGCCAGCAAGCATCGTCGAAATCGCAGGCGTCGTCCCGCACAGTGTCGTCGTCGGTTTGGCACGCGCAGCCGGTGTGGAGCCTCCTCCGCGTTCGAGCGCAAGCGACGCCATGGACGTCGATGACGACGGTAACGACGGTACCGACGGTACCGACGACCCCGCAGGACACGTCCCCCCTCCCGGCTTCGACGCCATCCACTCAACCGTCAAGTCCGTTTCCCGCGCCGGCTACTCTGCGTCGCAGCTCCTCCTCCAGCTGCACGACTACCTCGTTTCCCACCCGACTTTACCGGCACGTACCAAGGCGCGGTGTGCCCTTGCGCTGGGCGAGGCAGACAAGGCACTCGTTGATGGCGCGGATGAGGAGTTGCAGTTGTTGAGTTTGGTGTTGAAGATTGCGAGGGGGGTTGAGGCGGGGAGGTGAGGGCGAGGGCGAGGGCGAGGGGGTGGGTGGAGGAGGAGTGTATGCTGGCTGGTGCTACTCATTATTCCATTCCATCTCATCGTAATGTCATTACACCACAGCACACAACATCACTACACCACGTCAGAATACTGAGATTATCAGACCAATACGAGTCTCACCGACTAAGCCACTCCTTCTTGGCCCACTGGCTGGTTGATGTGTGTTGATTGACTGCTTAAGCCGACTTGTCATCATGCCGGACTGGAACTGGTACTGGCTTGGGCTAACGGATAACGGGTCTGGCTGCGTCGTCTATATATGCGCCCTCCGCCATCCATCTATCCAGCAAGCAGCCCATGCCATGCCATACAACGCATTCATTCATCCATTCACTTGGCTTTGCCTCTTTGTGGCACTCATCAGCAGCATTCTTCACCCCAGATTCCCATCTCCTTCCTGCCCAACTCGAATTCGTCAATGTCCGCTGACCCGAGCGATGTCTGCATGCACCTCGTCCATCATGCGCCCGCCGCCTACGCAGGCAGCTGGAACTTCTCTCCCTTCATCACCTTGTTAAAGTAAATCCAGAAGAAGTCGGCATACAGCCCCGTCTGGACCAGGCCAGACACGACTGAAATCGGGTCGACGAGGTGGTCCGTAAAGAACCTGTATACCCAATTAGGGATGTACAATGCGCGGTACGCACCCAGCGCAAAGAGGTAGTGCGTCGTAATCGTCTCGGCCTCGCCTGTCCGCTGGAGCATGAAGAGCTGCGGGAGAATGGCAACTGACTCGAGGTAGATGGAGAACGTCCAGAGAATCTCGCTAAAGGTGAATTGGTAGTTGAAGATGAGGGCCAGCAGCGCGCAGGGACCAATGAGGTACTCGAGGCGGATCGTGTCGATGGCGGGGTCGTGTGTTGGTCTGGCGTGGCTCGCAGGCAAGGTAGTGGTGGTGGTGGTGGTGGTGGTGGTGGTAATAGATGGGAGGGTTGGTCGGTGGAAGTGATGGGTGGTAGGTGGAATGGAGTGTTGGGTGAGATGCGGGTGTTGGCGTGAACGGATGTCAGTGAGGCTGTCATTGGCACGCTAGACTGGCACTGCCACGACGCAACCACGACACTCACCTGAAGCGAATCCTCATGAGATAGAGAATATACAGACTAGACCCAATGAAGAAGACTTTCATGACAAAGCGGTAGAGGGACGTCTCGGTAAACAAGTCGAGGTACCTAGTGACGAATACGACTGAATACAGCAACTGCGTCTTGAAGGAGATGCCGCGTGCGGAGCGCGACGTCTGGATCTTGTGGATGAGGATGAAGATCGAGGCGAGGTGAGCCAGGTCACCGAAGAAGCGGAAGATGTTCATGGTGGGCGGCGGTTGTGGGGGGGAATGCGGCGGGAGGTGAAGTGGGCCCTAGACGGGAGCGTGAGCGTGAGTCGGACGACAGTCGTCGGAGGGAGTGGGGCCTGGTGGATTGACGTCGGCGGTCGCGCTGCGGATCAGATGTAGCGGCTCTTTTGTAGGGGGTTGCCGAGGTCGCGAGGTGTGTGTTTGCGCGCCTGCTCGAGGTTGCGTGTACCGTGCGGCATGAGGTGTGGGTGCGGATGCGGGTGCGAGTGAATCTCGAATACACACACACACACACACAATCGACGCGCGAGTGAGACCTGGTGACGCGATGGGACGTGTGACCTTTTGAACCGTATCGAAGCTTGAGTCGCGTCGTCGTCGTCGTCGTCGTATTCGAGCCAGTCGATGATAACGAGGATCAGGAAATGTGGTTGGGTTGGGTGTTGATGACGTCTGGCGCTGACATTCCCACGACCACGACTACGAACACCAAGCACCCCCGACCATGACCTTCTCGTAGGGCCCTTGCGCCGTGCGCCCCTGCCACATTCGGAGATCAGCCCGGACGGGGCGGCGCGGCGCGGCGAGGCGCGTAGAGAGGCATGCGTACGTGGCGAGGTGGGCCAGGTGCGCGCGTGTTCTCGGATCCGAAGGTGAGAGCACCGGAACGGAAGGGATGGGTGGGGTTCGCCCGAGGGGCAGTCTCGGCGAGTGGCCCGGGCGACTTGACCTCAATGGACTTGGCTCCACCACCGGGCAGTCAGTCAAACGGGTGATTGACTGTATGCTCCAAGTACCTACCCTCCCTTCCTCCGAACCAAGACCACCAACCAACTCCAACGACCCTCGCATCGCGCCACAACCCCTCGCGCCTTCCTCGCCCCCCACCATCGGCGATGCCCGCACCCGGCGTGACCCACACGCCGGGCGGACAGGCCCCGACTCCCGGCGTCTTTGCAGAGGCACTCACCCGCATCTTTGCCAACCTCAAGTCTCGCGATGACGCAGCCAGGCAGGCAGCAGGCAAGGACCTGGCGTCCTACGTTGCCCATGCCACGGCAGATTTGCAAGGGGATACCCTCTCGGCATTCAACAATGACCTCAATCGCAGAATCTTTAATCTCACACATAGCCGCGAGACACACGAGAAGCTGGGCGGCATCGTCGCAATCGAGTCCCTCATCGACCTCGAGAGCGAAGACAATAGCGCGCGCTTGTACCGCTTCTACCAGTATCTCAAACCCAACCTGCCCTGCAATGACCCGCAGGTCATGATTGCCTCTTCCAAGGCACTCGGCCGCGTCTCCAAATTCGGCGGACAGTCTCTCGGCGACCAGTTCATCGAGTTTGAAATCAACCGCGCCCTCGCCTTTCTCGAAGCAGGAGATCGCAACGAGTCGGGTCGCTATGCCGCAGTTCTCATTATTCGTGAAATGGCTCGCAATGTGCCCCACCTCTTCCACGTCTATGTGCCCCGCGTCCTAGAGCACATCTGGGTCGCCCTGCGCGATGCCAAGATTCTGGTCAGAGAGGGCGGCGCAGAGGCCCTCGGTGCCTGTCTCCAGATCATCTCCCACCGCGAGAAGCAAATGGGCACACAGCTCTGCGAACTCATCTACGAAGAGGCAGAACGTGGACTCAAGACGTCGACCCTCGATGCCATCCACGGCAGCCTCATGGCCGTACAGGAGCTCCTCCAGCACTCCAAGAACTTTATGCGCACCCGCTTTCACAGGGCATGTGAGCTCATCTTACGCCTGCACAAGCATAGAGAGCCCCTCGTCAAGCGCACCATTACTTCCCTCATCCCCGTCCTGGCCAACTACGACCCGCAGTACTTTGCTGATCAGCATCTCCACGCCGTCATGACCATGCTCACCGAACAGCTTCGCAAAGAGCGTGAGCGCGCCACAAAGGAGTCCATCTCACAGCTATTCGAGACCATTGGCCTCGTCGCCGCAGCCATGGGCACCAAGATGAAGCAGTACATCGACTCGATTCTGGCCTGCGTAAAGGACGCACTCCAGACGCGCGGCCGCAAGAATGCCGCACCAGAAGGACCCGTCTTCTTCTGCATCGGCTACCTCGCCGCCGCAGTCGGCCCGCACCTGACCAAGTACATGCACGAGTTGCTGGACCTCATGTTTGCCTGTGGCCTCAGTGAAGCCCTCGTACAAGCCCTCGACCGCCTCGTGCGGGCCGTACCCCCCCTATTGCGCGTCGTACAGGACCGCCTGCTGGATGTCCTCTCCATGACCCTCATCGGCCAGCCCTATCGCGCCCTCGGTGCCCCCAATCCCCTTCGCGGCGTCACCGTCGCCGGCCTGGACCATCCTTCGTCTTCGTCGGCCGCAGCAGCCGTGGGGGCCGCGGGCGGCGTTCGCGACGTCACCGTCACCGAGTCCAACATGGCTACGGTCACCGTAGCACTCCAGACACTGGGCAATTTCGATTTCAGCGGTCACATTCTCAACGAGTTTGCACGCAATTGTACTCTCCCTTACCTCGAAGACGACCATGCCGAGATTCGCAAGGCAGCCGCCGTCACCTGCGCCCGCCTCTTTGTGCAGGATCCCATCTGCTACCAGACGAGCATGCACGCCATCGAAGTCGTCAATGACGTCCTCGACAAGCTCATGACCGTCGGCATTGCAGACCCCGACGCAGAACTTCGCTGGACCGTCCTCTCTGCCCTAGACGAGCGCTTCGACCGCCACTTGGCCCAGGCCGAGTACGTGCGGTCCCTCTTTGTAGCCCTCAATGACGAGGACTTTGCCGTGCGAGAAATTGCCATTAGCATCATCGGCCGCCTCGCCAAGCACAATCCCGCCTACGTCATGCCGTCGCTGCGCAAGGCCCTCATCCAGCTCCTCACCGAGCTCGAGTACTCGACGGTCAGCCGCAGCAAAGAAGAGGCCGCACGCCTCCTCACCGAAGTCGTCCGCGCCTCGTCCCGCCTCGTCAAGTCCTATGCCCTGCCCATGCTCGAGATTCTGCTGCCCCGTGCCAACGACCCGAGCCCCGGTGTGGCCGCACGCGTCATGGAATGTCTGGGAGAGCTGGCACGGGTGGGCGGCGAGGACCTGGTGCCCCACGTCGAGCAGCTGGTCAAGCTCGCCATTGAGCAGCTGGCCAGCCATTCGGTGCATGGCTCGACGATGAAGCGCGATGCTGCGCTGCGCACCCTGGGACTGGTCTCGTCCAATACGGGTCACGTCATTGAGCCCTATCTGAAATACCGCAGCCTCCTTTCCACCATTGTCAAGATTCTCAAGACGGAAACGTCACTCACGGTGCGCAGAGAGACGATTCGCGTCATGGGTACCCTGGGCGCCCTCGATCCTTACCGCTACAAGGTGCTCGAGAAGCACGGCGACGATGGCGGTAACAGCGGTGGCGTAAGTGGCCCCGGCACCGGTGCAGCAGCAGAGGCAAGCAAGGACTCGCTCCCCACGGACGTCTTGGAAATGGCCATGACCATGGGCACCTCGTCCGACGAGTTCTACCAGTCCGTCACCGTCGAGGCTCTCCTTGCCATTCTCAACGACCCTGCCTTGCCTATGCACCACCACGCCGTCATCGAGGCAATCATGTACATGTTCAAGACGCAGGGGATGAAGTGCGTGCCCTTTCTACCGCAGATTATTCCGGCCTTTCTCAACGTCATTCGCACATGCAGCACTAGCCTCGCCGAGTTCTACTGGCAGCAGCTGGGCATTCTCATCAGCATCATCAAGCAGCACGCCCGCAACTACCTCAAGGACATTTTTGAGCTGGTTCACGACCACTGGAACAACAGCAACAATGTCCACATCATCCAGCTCACCATCGTCTCCGTCGTCGAGTCCGTCGCCAAGGCCCTCGAGGGCGAGTTCAAGAGCTACCTGCCCATTCTCCTGCCCAACATGCTTGCCACATTCCACGGCGAGATTATTCCCAAGCGGCAGCCCACGCTCATGCGCATCCTGCACGCCTTTTGCGTCTTTGGCTCCAGCATCGAAGAGTACCTGCACCTGATCCTCTCCCCTATCGTCGACTTGTTTGAGCGCCAAGATGCATCCGTCACACTACGCAGGTCCGCCATTCTCACCATTTCGCAACTCACCCGCAAGGTCAACTTCTGTGACCATGCGTCGCGGGTCATCCACCCGCTCGTGCGAGTGCTCAAGACGGGCAACCCAGAGTTGAGGGGTGCGGCCATGGACACGCTCTCGGCCCTCATCTACCAGCTGGGTGCCTCGTATGCCATCTTTATCCCCGTCGTCAACAAAGTCGTGGCGCAGCAGCGGATCCAACACGCCAAGTACGATGCCTTGGTGAAAAAGGTCCTGGACGGGGAAAAGGTGCCCGCAGACCTGGGTCCGCCCGACGGCACACTCGAAGACAAGCTCGAGGACGCGCCGTTGGCAGAGGCCACCAAGATGAGCGTCAACCAGCTCCACCTGAAGCAGGCATGGGACACATCGAAAGTCTCCACGGCCGAAGACTGGCGTGAGTGGCTCCGTCGCAACGCCGTCGAATTCATGCGCGAGTCGCCCTCGCACGCGCTACGGGCCTGCCGCAGTCTTGCAGACGTATACCACCCCCTGGCATACGACTTGATGAACACGGCCTTTGTATCTTGCTGGCCAGAGCTCTTTTCGCACTACCAAGAGGACCTCGTACGCGCCATCGAGACGGCCTTTGACGCGCCCGAGGTTCCCGACGACGTTGTGATGCGACTGTTGAACCTGGCCGAATTCATGGAGCACGATGACAAGGCACTGCCTATCAACATTCGCCTCCTCGGACAAAAGGCCTACCAGTTCCACTCGTACGCCAAGTCCCTCCACTACTACGAGGCCATGTTCCTCTCGGAGCCCTCGGCGGACATCGTCGAGAATCTCATCGACATCAACAGCCGGCTGGGCAACCAGGATGCTGCCTTTGGTACGCTCACCTATGCCCGCGAGCAGCTCGACATTATCCACCACGAAGAGTGGTTCGAGAAGCTGGGCCGCTGGGAGGAAGCCCTGTACGCCTACGAGGGCAAGACGGCCCAGGGCGACGACAGCCTGGAGTGCACCTTTGGGCGGATGCGCTGTCTGCACGCCTTGGGCGAGTGGGAGTCCCTCTCCACGCTCGTCCAGCAAAAGTGGGTCACGGCCAATAGTGGCGAGCGTACGCAGATGGCGCCCCTGGCCTGTGCTGCGGCGTGGTCGCTGGGCCAGTGGGACGTCATGGAAGAGTTTATCACGTCGATGCGTCTCGACTCGTCGGAGCGCTCCTTCTACCGTGCCATTCTCCATGTACACCGCTCCCAGCGGCACCAGGCGCAAAAGCACATTACCCGTGCCCGCGACTCCCTCGACCAGGAACTCACCGTACTCATCCACGAGAGCTACTCGCGTGCCTATGGCCTCATGGTACGCACCCAGATGCTCTCCGAGCTCGAAGAGGCACTCACCTACAAGCTCGACTACCGCGACCAGCCCGACCGTCAGGCCACGATGCGGGCCACGTGGATGAAGCGGCTAAAGGGGTGCCAGCCCGACGTGGAAGTCTGGCAGCGCATTCTGTCGGTGCGTAGCATCGTCCTCACGCCTGCAGACGATACCGAGACGTGGATCAAGTTTGCCAACTTGTGCCGCAAGTCGGGGCGCATGGTCCTCGCTGAAAAGACGCTCAACTCCCTCTTGGGCCCCGAGTCCGTCGCGCTGGACCCGCGCTCGCCCATGGGACCGAAAGCCCCGCCGCAGGTCATCTACGCTCACTTGAAGTTCATGTGGGCCAGTGGTGCCAAGCTCGAGAGTCTCAATTACCTCCGCGACTTCACCATCAATCTTGCCGAGGACTTGGGCCTGCAAGGCGTCGACGAGCGCGGGAACCTCATCCAGCCCGACTGGCAGGCTGCGCCCCGCCTTGCCGAGTACGCACGCCTCTTGGCACGCTGTTATTTCAAGCAAGGCGAGTGGCAGGCTGCGCTCAACGAAGACTGGGTCACCGACGACTCGCTCGACGTCATCGACTCCTACCACCGCGCCACGGAGCTCGACCGCGGCTGGTACAAGGCGTGGCACGCCTGGGCCCTCGCCAACTTTGACGTCATCTCCCACCACGAGCGTCTGGGCAACGCCATTACCCCGCAGATGATTGCCGCCAGCATCGTCCCCTCGGTGCAGGGCTTCTTCCGCTCCATTGCTCTGGCCAGCGGCAACTCACTCCAGGATACGCTCCGCCTCCTCACCCTCTGGTTCAAGTTTGGCTACCAGGAGAATGTGGCCGAGGCCGTCTCGGAAGGGTTCAGCAGCGTCATCGTCGACACGTGGCTCGAGGTCATTCCGCAGATTATTGCACGCATCAATGCCCCCTCGCAGCGCGTACGTCGCCTCATCCACCAGCTCCTCTCCAATGTCGGCACGGCTCATCCGCAGGCCCTCGTATACCCGCTCACCGTAGCTGCCAAGAGTCCCAGCCTGCAGCGCATCCAGGCAGCAATGGCCATCATGGACAATGTGCGCGAGCACAGTCCGCGCCTCGTGGAGCAGGCGCTCCTGGTCAGCAACGAGCTGATCCGCGTGGCCATTCTCTGGCACGAGCTGTGGCATGAAGGGCTCGAAGAGGCCTCGCGATTGTACTTTACCGAGCACAACATCGACGCCATGTTTGCCACGTTGGAGCCCCTGCACGAGGCCCTGGAAAAGGGTCCCGAGACGCTCCGCGAGACGTCCTTTGTGCAGATGCACGGCCGCGACCTCGCCGAGGCACGCGAGTGCGGCAGGCGATACCGCCAGCACGGCGAGATTGGCGACTTGAACCAGGCGTGGGATCTATACTACCACGTGTTCAGGAGGATAGCAAAGCAGCTGCCCGCGACGAATACGGTGCAACTCGACTTGCAGTACGTCTCGCCGAAGCTCTTGGCCCTGCGGGACTTGGAGCTCGCCGTGCCGGGTACGTATCACAGCGGACAGCCGATTGTGCGGATCAGCAACTTTGAGCAGATTGTGCTCATCATTGCGTCGAAGCAGCGGCCGAGGCGGATAAAGATGAAGGGCAGTGACGGGCGGACGTACCAGTACCTGCTCAAGGGGCACGAGGACCTGCGGCAGGACGAGCGCGTGATGCAGCTCTTTGGCCTGGTGAATACGCTCCTGTCCATCGACTCGGAATGCTACAAGCGCAGGCTGGACATTCGGCGGTTCCCCGTTATCCCACTCTCGCCGAATACGGGCATGCTGGGCTGGGCAGAGAACACCGACACGCTGCACGTCCTCATCAAAGAGTACCGCGAGCAGCACAAGATTCTGCTCAACATTGAGCACCGCCTCATGCTGCAGATGGCGCCCGACTACGATAACCTCACGCTCATGCAAAAGGTCGAAGTGTTCGAGTACGCATTGGACAATACCCCGGGGCAGGACCTGTACCGCGTCCTCTGGCTGAAATCGCACAGCTCCGAGGCATGGCTCGAGCGTCGCACCATCTTCTCGCGCTCGCTCGCGACGAGCTCCGTAGCGGGCTACATCCTCGGCCTGGGCGACCGTCACCCGAGCAACCTCCTCCTCGACCGCCTCTCGGGTCAAATCGTCCACATCGACTTTGGCGACTGCTTTGAAGTGGCATGCCACCGCCCCAAGTTCCCCGAAAAGGTGCCGTTCCGGCTTACGCGCATGATGGTCAATGCAATGGAAGTAGGCGGGATCAAGGGCACATTCAAGGTCACGAGCGAGAATGTGATGCGCGTCCTGCGGGATAACAAGGAGAGCGTCCTCGCCCTCCTCGAGGCATTCGTGCACGACCCGCTCATCTCCTGGAGGCTCGTCACGGACGACGCGACGGAGCAGCGTGCACCCGACGCAAACGAGCACGAGGGCACCGTCCAAGCAGACGGTGCCGTCGGCGCGGGCGTGGGCGGTGCTGGTGGTGCTGCAGCTCCTACAGGCGCAGGCGCACCAGGCCCCACTACCGCTGGCCCTGCTGGCGCTGCACGCCCAGCCGGCGACGTGCGGAACCAGCGTGCCCTCGAGGTGGTGCGGCGTATTCAGAATAAGCTCAATGGGCGGGAGTACGGCCAGCCGTTGAGTGTTAGTGCGCAGATTAGTAGGTTGATTGCTGAGGCGACGAATAAGGAGAATTTGGCGGTGAGCTTTGCGGGGTGGTGTCCTTGGTGGTAAGGCTAGGCGAGGCGAGCGCCGGGAGCGAAGCGAGCGGGGCGAGGATCAGGGGGAGGCGGGGAGGGTAGAGGGGAGACGGGGGAGCGGTGGAGCGAGCATCAAGAGGAGGGGAGGCGGGGGAGGCCTACGATCCAATGCTTCCCATACCGTGCCGTGCCGTGCCGTGCCATTCCATTGCTGCTTCTGCACACATTGTCCAATCTTGTCCAATCTTGTCCAGTCCTGTAATTTCAAGAGTTCTTTGCAGTCTCTCGCGCGCAGTTCGAGGGGTTGAACTGGAGTGGGAGGGGGGGGGGTCGTTACCTACTCGGCTAGGAAAGGAAGACAGGTCAGGTCAGGTCTGACTCCCTTGCCTCTTCTCGTTGGAGGGAGGGGGAGGATGATGTGATGTGATGTGATGTGATGTGATATGATATGATATGATATAATATGATATAGTGCGAGTACGAGAGCGAATACGATTACATGCGAATCCAGTCCAAAGGGTCAACAATCCAAGTTCGATCCCACCACACCCCACCCCACCCCCCAAGCATCCCTTCCCCATTCACTTTCACTCTCAGAGAAAAGCCCTCCACCTCCTCCAAAGCGGGAGCAACACGATAAACGCCGCGCTCATCCCCAGCGCGGAAATGACGAAGCTCGCTTGAAAACAGGCGGGACCAGCTAAGCAGGTGGCGCCGTTTCCTGGTGTGTGGTGGCCTGTGCCCTCTCTGACGCCAGCGCCGACGCCGTGCGGAGAGGGGGAGGTGCTACTCCGCTCAGCGACGGCATCGGAGAGGGTTGCGTAGAGGAGGGAGTAGGAGAAGGAGCCTGCTGCGCAGCAGTAGGAGAGGAGACCCCAGTTACGGCCGAAGTGGGAGGGGCCGAAGCTGTTGGATTGGCGGGGGTGGGATGGATGTGTCAGGCTGTATGCTCTTCCTCGGCATAGGCACAGGCACAGGCACTCACGCAGAGACGGTAATAGCCGGAACGAGCGTAAAGATGAGGCCGTAGCTCGTGCCCACTACGATGCTGAAGATGGGTAAGCCCCGCACCGAGGAGAGGCCAAAGGCCGCCCAGAGATAGGCACCGAGGGCCATGAGTACCGCAAAGAGTAGGAGTGTGAGGCGGCTGATGCGGAGTGTGCCGAGGCGGGCTGTGCATGTGCGTGCGGGGCGCACTGGTGGAGTCGTAGTTTCCGCGCTCTGATCCGAGGGACGCGGGGCAACGAAATCGGACAAGAGGCCACCGAGGAGGCGCGAGGCAGTATTGGCCGCAGCTAGGAGTTTGACCTGCGTTGCACGAATGTCGAGTGCAATGGGTCCGACTGGGACAGTCCCGCCGCCGCCGCCGCCACCGTTGGGGTCTGCCACTGCCCGCGTAGAGGTGCCAAGCAGCGCGACGACCATATTCCCCACAGAGGAGAGGACCATTTCGCTTGCGCCTACGCCGACGAGCATGAGGAGGCCGAGTGCCCAGACGGAGGGTGTGCCGATGAAGGCGAGGGTGCTCTGGGAATGTGGTACGCCCGGTAGGCGGGTATGGCGGGGATGGTGGGTGTGGGTGGGGTGCTCTTGGGGTGCTGCTGCGTCGAGGAGAGGTGTGCGTTCGTCCGGGGTGGGGTTCGGGTCACGACGCTCCTCGTCTGGGGTCGTCTCTTCTGCCGACTTAATCTGGTCGCCATCGTCATCGTCGCGCCGCGCTGGTGGTGGACGCATACATGCTGCTGCACACAGGTTTGTGATGCCCAAGAGGTAGCCCAAAAAGGAGAGGAAAGCGGGTGCGTCCAAGTCGCCCGTGTCTGCATCGGAGAAGAACGTGGTGCCGAGGGAGGTGAGGAAGAGTGAAGAGAGGCTAAAGAGGGTGAGGGGTCCAGCAATGGCCAGGCCGGGGCGGGCGGTGAAGAGGCGCGCCGAGGCGGTGACGGCGGAAAAGTAGCTAGCTGCGACGGCGGATCCGATGCCGACGAAGCTAATGACTGTGACCACGAAGCTGGCCTTGGCCATTGTGGGGCGCGTGGGGCGGGTGCTCTCACTCTCACCCCCGTCACTGAGTGCATCGAGGGCAACGACGTCGGCATGCGCCATGAGTTGATACCCCACAAAGAAGATGATGGCGGCGCAGGTGCTCAACAAGCGCGGACCATAGCGGTCACCGAGGGAGCCCCACACGGCGGCAGAGAGGTACTCGCCCATGACGCAGCCGCCCCATATTGTGTTGGTCTGGGTGAGGTTGAGGCCTAGGTCGCGGGTGAGAGAGGGCCCGAAGAGGGGGAAGCAGAAGATGGAGCCGGCCGTGAGGGAGACGAGGGCGATGCAGAGGGTAGTGAGCGTGTCGCGGGGCGTCATGGTGAGGGTGCGGGGTGGGCGGAGTGGCCCGCCGTCTATGTGGGTTGTGTGGGTGAGAATGTTCAATGTGAGGATGCTGATGGCCGATTCGACGAAATGATCATGCTGTGGTCGAGGAGGAGCGAGCAGTGGCTGTTATCAGGTACAATAACATAAGGTAACATCAGGCAGGGTCCATGCACCCGCTACTCCCGCCCTGTCTTGACTCGGCCCACCACCTCCTGTTGACCCGCGTGTGTGGAGGCAGGCGGGGGGCCGAGCTGCTTCGGATCCGAGACGTGTCGTGTCGCGCTACGGGAAGGAGAGGAATCCGAGGTTGACAGACTTGGGATGTATGCACGCCTCGCCTCGTTGGTTGAGGTCCAATCATTCCCTTGTACCTCGCGAGTCGCATATAGTCGCATAGAATCGCAAGGGACTATCCATCCACCTACCACCTCGCTTCGTCTTCTTCTCCTCGTGGCTCGCAACGTCCACACCGCTACTTTCCCCCCCACCACCACCGCGCATACATTCAGCCTCTCGCTCCCCCCAAAGCATGGCATCCACCGCAACCGCAACCGCAGCCCCCTCGGCAGCTGCCGGCCCTTCCTCGACACGCGAAGCACGCGTCGCATCCCATTCTCACATCAAGGGACTGGGACTCGCAGATGATGGTACGGCCATGCAGAGTGCGGGGGGGTTCGTCGGCCAAAAGGAGGCTAGGGAGGTGAGTGCGGCGCGGCGGAGCGACTACAACCCACATTCATTCAGTTGCAGTCGCAGCTGACCAATGGCATCGACTGACACCCCCTTTCCCCCCTTTGCAGGCCTGCGGACTCGTCCTGGACCTCATCCGCATCAAGAAATTCGCCGGCCGTGCGCTCCTCCTCGCGGGCGGTCCCGGCACAGGCAAGACTGCCCTGGCCCTGGCCATTGCCCACGAGCTCGGCCAAAAAGTCCCCTTTTGCCCAATGGTAGGCTCCGAGGTGTACTCCTCCGAAGTGAAAAAGACGGAAGTCCTCATGGAGAATTTTCGTCGTGCCATTGGGTTGCGCGTGCGCGAGACAAAGGAAGTATACGAAGGAGAGATTACGGAATTGACGCCTACGGAGACGGAGAACCCGTTGTCGGGCTATGGAAAGACGATTTCACACGTCGTCATTGCGCTCAAGACGGTCAAGGGCACGAAGCAGCTGCGGCTCGATCCAAGCATCTACGAGAGTATCATGAAGGAGCGGGTGTCCGTCGGGGACGTCATCTACATTGAGGCCAATACGGGTGCTGTCAAGCGTGTGGGCCGCTCCGATGCGTATGCCACGGAATTCGACCTCGAGGCAGAAGAGTACGTCCCCCTCCCCAAGGGCGAGGTGCACAAGCGCAAGGAAGTCGTCCAGGACGTTACGCTGCATGACCTCGACATGGCCAATGCCAAGCCCCAAGGCGGACAGGACATCATGTCCGTCGTGGGCCAGCTCGTCAAGGGCCGACGCACAGAAATAACGGATAAACTCCGCTCAGAAATTAACAAGGTCGTTAATCGCTATATCGAGCAGGGCATCGCCGAGCTCGTCCCCGGCGTACTCTTCATCGACGAGGTACACATGCTCGACATCGAATGCTTCACGTACCTCAATCGCGCACTCGAGAGCACCATTTCGCCGCACGTCATCCTCGCTACGAACCGCGGACAATCCACCATTCGCGGAACAGAGTACGATGGACCCGCCAGTGCCAGCGCCGGTAGTGGGAATGGCATCGTCGCGCCACATGGTATTCCGCTGGACCTCCTCGATCGGTGCATGATTGTGCGTACGCTCCCCTATGCGCGGGAAGAGATCCGCGAGGTATTGCGTCTGCGGACGCGCACGGAAGGGCTCACCGTCACAGAGGGTGCACTGGAGAAGCTCACGGAGCAGGGCGTGCGCAGTAGTCTGAGGTATGCGCTGCAGCTGCTTACGCCTAGTGCTATCTTGGCGAAGATTAGTGGGAGGGGGAGTGAAGTCACGGAGGAGGATGTTAACGAGGTTAGTGAGGGACTGTTCATGGATGCTAGGCAGAGTGCGGGGTTGCTCAAGTGAGCCGAGGCTGAGCCGATAGGCGAGGCCGAGGCCGTGGGGGAGCACGGGGCGGGCAAGTCCAGGGAGTGACGCATCGTAATCAAAAAGACGTTCACACAAGACACGCACACGCACACGCGCGCACGCACACGCACACGAGGCATCGTCTGAGCAGAGTATGTATGTATGTATACATAATGAGCGTGAGCATAAGTCTCTGCGACTGCGTGACGATGATCCACTGCGACCCCCTCCACGACTAATCAGCCTTTGTCCCCACAGCATGGTACTCCCCTCCTCCTCCTGCCCCTCCTCCTCCTCCGGCTTGCCCCGCCTCTACACTCCCAATCCCACTTCCTCCACCATTCAATAGCGGTAGAAGCGCACCCACGCCCCAACGCGGACTTAATCCCCCTCCCCCTGCAGTAGCAGTACTGCCCTTGCGCGCGTGTGCGTGTGTATGTCCCCTTGGTCTCACCGCGTAGCCTAGACCCAAACCTAACCTCCGTCGTAGAAGCACAACCAAATCCACGCCATTCACCCACGCGACTACCCACGCACAGAAGAGCACGAACGACATGAGGGCAAGGACCCAATGTGCTTCCACGAAGCGGGAAAAGGTATCCAGTTTTGAGCGGGAGGAGTGTTTCGTTGTTTGCGTGAGGACGTAGGTGTTTGTGCGGGCGGAAGAGGGGTGCGAGAGGAGGGTAAGGAGGGGGAGGAGGGAGAGTGGGTCGGGGAAGGGTAAGGGTAAGGGCGGGGGCGTGACTTCGTCGCCCGCACCCGCACCCGCACCCGCACCGACGCCAAGCACGCGCCTCAGCCCAATACTAGCCTGACTGGATAAAGCCAGGGCGTCGCGCGCAGCCTGCCCAGCCTCTTCCGCGAGACTTGCGTCCTGCTGTGCCTTTGCGCGGGCTTTGGCCGCCTCGGCGGGGGAGAGCCTCCCCTCTACGTTATGTGCTAGCACGGGGGAACGCGATCCCCCAGGTTGGGATGCGAGGGCGCCGTCTCCCAGCCAGGTGGATATTTCCATTGACTCGCCGAGGTAGGTCATTTTCGAGCGCCAGACAGCGCCCGCGCCCGCACTCGCACTCGCACTCGCATTACCGCCAGGAAGCGCCGGCGGGGGGTCCATCGCCACGACGTCCACGAGCTTACTCGGGCGCAGCGTCGGTAGTTTCCAGTAGGCCATTTGTTCGCTGTCAACGAGGATCAGCGCGGGGAAGTCCGTGCTGGCAACGCTGTAGTACTTTGCGACTGCCTTGCGCCATCGATCAGCGTCGATCCAGCCAAAGAGGAGTCCCCCTGCAGACGTGTACTTTGTCAGCGTCGACACGTACGCTGCCTCTTGCGCCGCAGCATACGCCTCTTGCCCCGATCCCTGCGCGATGAGCTCCTTCGCAGCAGCATTGTACGCCGCTTCCGGGTCGCCGTACACCCATCCTCCCTCGCGCCATGCGAGCGCCATCCTCCGCAAAGCGGCGATTTCGGCTCTACGCCGCGCTGCGCCACTGCCTAGCGGGTAGACTTGGCCGTCGTGCGCCTCGTCGGACAGGAGCGCAAGCACGACGGGCGCGCCGTGTGCATTGTTCATGACGTCGATCCAGGAGTCGCCGCCTACGGCGCTGAGCGTGGGGTACCGATTCCAGTCTAGCCACTTTGCGAGACGGGCGTGTTGCTGCGCGAGAAATGTGAGGGCTGCCGTTGATGATGATGGCGCCTCGGGGATGTAGTAGCTGGCAACGGGACGCGAGGCGTCGTGGTCTTTAAAGGCGAGGAGGACGCTGCGGTAGGCGTGTGCGCCGGCCCCCTTGGGCGCGGAGAGCCTGCTGCGGAAGCGCGCGAGAAGGTCCGGGTGGGAGGAGCGGTACACCCTAAAGGGGCTGGTGAAGAGTGTGCGCGATGCGAGTGTAACGAGGTTGCGTTCCTGCTGCCAGAGGGCGTTGTCGGCGCTTGGAGCACCCTCGTTGTTGTTGGAGTCGACGCCGCCGCTGAGCCAGAGGAAGCGAACCTCTTCTCTACGCGACACGTAGCCATCCCAGTAGCCTACGTCGCGCAGGTCGGGCAGATCGACGACTTCCTCTCCTGCTGCCTTTTCGCACCAAGTGCGCATCGCCTCGAAGCTGCGACTGCCTCTGTACTCGCTGACGAGGCGATTGACGGGCGAGTAGAGCTTCAAGGTAGGGTAGGAATGTACGTCGAATGCCCTGCAGACGGCGAGGTTTGCCTCGCAGTCGACTTCGAGGATGTTGAGGTGGTTCTTGAGTGCGGGTGCGAGCTTCTCAAAGGACTGGGCCATGGCCTTGCAGTGGGGACACCAGGGCGCAAAGAATTTCACAAAGGTGCCTCCTCGCGAGGGCGTGTCCTTGCGGTCGGTCAGCGCAAAGACGGAGGCATCGGGTGGGGTGGTTCCGCCGCCGCCGCTGCTGCTGCCACTGGTATTGCTGGGCAGGGGAACATTGCCTGAAGCGCTGAGGTGAGCGCCGCCGTAGCCCTTTGCGGGCTCGGTGGAGCCAGTGCCGACGTTGCCCTCGTTGACATTGGGCGGGAGGCGCGTAGCAGCAGCGTCGGGGGCAGATGGGACCCTGAACTTGGGTCCCTTGAGGGTGTATGCATCTTCTATCGGTGCATACTCATTGAGGCTGCCGGTGCTGCCTGTGCCCGTGACGCCGAGCCACTCTTTGAGCTGCGCGAGGGATGTGAGGCCAGGCGTGATGCCGTACTGGAGGAGCTGTCCGCGCGGGTTGGGCAGCGTCTCGTCGATGAGATCAGCGGGTGGTGGTGATGGTGGTGGTGGCGGTGGTGCAGCAGGTGCAGGTGCAGGTGCGGCATCCTGCGACACGGCAGCGGGTGCTGGATCGGGCGCCGAAGCAGAAGGTGGTGGGGCCGGTACTGCTGCGGATGGTTGTGGGAGGGGTTGCTGCTGTTGCTGTGCATCTGACTGCGGCTGTGGTTGCGGGAGAGGTTGCTGTTGCTGCTGTGCGTCTGGCTGCGGCTGCGGAAGGGGTTGCTGTACCTCTGCCCGCTGCTTGTCCGTGACACCCTTGATCTGCCTATAATGTGCTGCCTGTGCATCCACCCAGCCAGCAAGCTCCGTGTACTCCCTATCCCCTTGAAACTCGCCCGACGTCTGCTGCCCATCTCGAAATACAGTGAGACGCGGAAGGTGTGTAACGCCTTGCTCTACGCACAGCTGCGCATGGGCATGGCAGTCTACCTGAGCGAGATGAAAAGGTGCTGCAGGGTAATCCGTTGCGAGGTCTGCCTTGTTCTTGACGAGCTCGAGCCAGAGGGGGAACAGGGCCTTGCAAGGCCTGCAGTAGGGCGAGTAGAATTCAATGAGCCATGAACCCGAGGAGATGGAGTCCGTCCAATTGGACGTGGTGAGGTGCAGCAGCGGTGGGCGCGGGCCAGTGCTCGTCGAGGCTGTAGTTGCCGTCGTCGTGTCACCGGCAGGCGCACCGCTAGCAGCAGAGAGAGAGGAGAGGGCGAGGGCTGCTGCGGCCGCGAGGGAGGCTACGATGGCCCTCGTCATGAGGGCGGTGGGCGGCGAGTCAAAGAGGAGATTGGTCGATGTATGCCGGTGAGTGGCGTTCGCGCACTATGCGCCTTAGTCTGCCCAGGAACGAGGAACAATGGCCGGTATGATGATGTCGTGGAGATGGGAAGTGAGGGGTTGGGAAGAAGAAGACGAAGGACAAGAAGCACAAGCAGCACCCGCTTACCCCACTCTACCCATGTTACCTTACCTCGCTCGCATCTCGCACACGCCTTGATTGCGCCAAGGAATTCACGCGGGGGCCCCGCCGTCGGCTGGACGGGCCTGTGCGTGCGTGCGTGCGTGTGTGCGTGTAGTGCGGGGCGGGAGACGCGCGTGGAGCGGGGCGCAAAGTGGTTGGCCTTCGTGGTGGCGTAAGGTACTTGTACTTTAATCTTGGCAAGAAAATCTCCGAATGCATCAATAGGACTTGTTAGGTACCGATACACTGAATTGGACCATTGCTTCACGAAGATTTTGTTGTGTAGGTCAGTGGAACGACGACGACGACGACAAAAGGCAGTGCGAAGTTGTCAATTTGGAGTGGTAGTGGTGGTGGGTCCAGGTCTCTTTGTTGAGGTCCAGGGCACGCACGTTCATCTGACTGGACCGATTACAACAGTAAGTACGTACTGAATTACCCAAGAGAGACATGCGAGTGACGTCGCAAAGCTAGCTAGCTAGCTTGGCACAGAGTACAACAGGAGGCGATCGCGGCCACATCAGAGGTTTCAGCGAGACAGAACAGAACAGAGATTATCCGAGGCACAATGGAGAATGCAATCTAGAGTGAAGGCCGTATGGGAATAGGAACTAGGGACAGGGGGCATTCACTTGCAAGGTGATACAGGAGACTCTCCATCGTCGGAGGTTCAGGGAAAACGAATCAGGGCAAGTCCTTCCAGTAAGCTGAAGCGGGCGCGGGCGCACTGACCAGTGCCGACCCACACCTTTCTCGAGATTACAGTGGCTCGTCGCATCATCGACGCCGGATTCCTCTAGTGACCAGGAGATGCCATCTTCTCATCCATCGCTTTGAAGCTGCCCTGCGCGAGGGTCAAGAACTTATTCAGGTAGAACTCATCCGCGGATACGCCCATGTCCAGGTGAGTCTTTTCGAAGAATCGCATTGTCCCCGTCACGGCGCAGTGAGGCTCGGATTCGCGGCGTTCGGATTCACCTCGACTTGCCACCTCCTCCTTGTCGCGAGCATCGCCATCATCGCAACGCGTGGCGGCGGCCAGAGGGTGGTACCTGCTTCCGCCCATGTCGAGGAAAGTAAGAACGAGGCGGCGGGTGGCGAGTCCACTCGTCCCTGTCGACCCATCTGGAGAGCCGCCGCCGCCGTCGTCGTCTTCGTCGACGAGCGCAACGCAAATGTTCCCTAGGTGAACGTCGCAGTGCACCAGCCCGACCTCGTGCAGCTTACGCAGTTTATCGTCGGCCTGCACACGAAGATCTGCAAGGTGAACCTCGTACGGCCTCTTTGCCCCAGGTGGGGGTGACTGCGAATGCGAATGTGAAGATGAGTGTCCGCCGAGGATGAAGTGCACTGTTGCGGCCACTTGAGCGCGCGGAGCGGCAAGTGCATGTCGTTGCGGAGTTTTGCCCGCAGCTACTGCCAATTCATGGTGGACGTACAGTACCATGTCGTGCATTGTGACACCCGCATCGTCCAAGACGAGGTGTAAAGGCCGCGTCATCAGCGCCCAAAGGCCAGGCCACTTCTTCTCTGCAGACGTCTCGTCCGCCCGGCAGGAAAGACTGAGTGTTAGCCTGTGTCGGGGTAGGACCGGTGCGTTCCCTTGTAACTGGGCCCGGACGATGGAAAAGGCGTGATGCTCACGCTCCAGGGCAGCAGTAATATCTTGCAAGGTGGGCGCAGGACTTGGCCAGTGACCGTCTCCTGTACGCTCATTGCTGAGATTGTATGCGTCGTCAGCGGACGGATGAGCGATACGAGGAATCTTCAAGACGACTGCTTGTGTGTACGCCACAGCACCAGCGGCGAGGTCCTCTTCGACGCCGCTGTGAATCCTCTCTGCGTCTTGACCCGTCACAGCGTAGAGATGGTCGTTTCTGCAGGATTCCGGCGAGCTGGGCTGTGCGCTGTCGTCCTGCAGCTGCGCCACATCAGGCGTCGTCGTCGTCGCTGTCGTCGTCGTCTGCCACCGACGCCAGTGCGGGCCACGGTCCTCTCGGTAGACGTACAGAGTGCCACGGTGAACTTGACAGGTGCTACTCTGGCCCGAATGTATTCCGTCAAGAACGAGGCCGTAGGGAGCAGACGTGTCAAGGTGACCAAAGGCCACGAGATTCTTGGCTTGGTCATTGAGGCTAGCGCTGTCACTGCCCGAAGGTGATGGCTCGCCTCGGTCGTCTCGATGCGCGTGGAGCACCTGGAGAAGGGCCAGAGTGGAAGCTGGCTGGCCAAGGCGACTCCCCATCCAGCCAACCTCTGCATGCGACGGTAGCGGCGGCGGGCTGGAGTTGGAGCGCTCGGTTTGCTTGGACTGTTGAGGCGAGGTGTTGGGGGGATCGAGGGGGATCGGGCTTGACCATGCCTGCATCGACGGTCGAGCTTGAGGATCGGTTGAAGCCCATGGCGCCAGAGTAGCTCTTATTTGGCTGGCTGTTATTTGGCTGGCTGGCATTGTGTTTGCCAGTGGCCGTCGGCCAGGTGCGTCACAGTCGCCGGTGTGTAGATCCGCAGAGTAGCCGTAGTAGTATGCGGGATCCTTGATGTCGGCATTCAGAGGCATTGCGGCAATCAGATCCTTGCGTAGATGTTGCTGGTCATATTCGAGGGTCGGGAATGGCGAGTGGTGGTGCATATACTCTACAGCATCTGAGACGACGGCGCTGAGTGCCCAGAAGGGATTGAGACGGAGGAACCTGGACGTCTCCGGCAATGCATGAGGGTCGTGCGGATGTTGGAAGGAAACATCCCAGCTGCGAAGACGAAGAGGTAGGCCAACGTCGAGATCTTCCTGGGGTCCCGCTGTCGCGTCGTGCTCTAGAAGTCGTCTTTGAAGTGCGACGTCGTAGTCGTAATCGCGCTGAAAGACGATCATGTCCGTGCCGCTGTAAATGACACAAGTGCCTGCGTTGCAGCGCAGCATCTCCTCTGCGACTTGTCGCAGTACGTGAAAGCGCACGAGTTGGAGATGATGTTCACGCGTGGCCTTTGCCCCGTCGCCGTCGAATTGGGCAAGAAGTTGGGCAGTCGTAGGCGGATACAGGACTGGGCCGCGGAAATCTCTCATGTATTGAAGTTCTACTTGAGTCAGCCATGGCTTTATTGTAATCACCATGGCGACACGCTGGCCGTTGTCAACGACGTAGAAGAAGTCGGCCTTGTGCGGTGTGGTCGTCAAGGTTGACTGGCCGTGGTGATTCCGCGGCTTGATGGTGACGCCGGGGTGTACCACGGCGATCAGCGCAGCGACGGGAGCAATGAGGCATTCATGAAGCTTGTTGCTGAGACTGTCTGCTTGACTCCAGAGGCAGAACTGCGTTGGAGAAACTTTAGACTTCCAAAGGATCAGCGTCCCGCTTCTAGCTTGGAGCCGCGAGTTAAAGCTGTTGCGCAGTCGGAGCTCCACATCGATGTGGCAAGTCTCGATGGAGACAAGAGGTGTCAAGGTCTCAATGCCGTCGTCATCGTCATTGCTGTCGTGGTAGGATTTTGGGTGGCTTTTGCGCTCCTCGTACGTCTCACCGCTGCGCAAATCAGAATGATCGATTCCTGGCCACATGTGATATATGGGACAGTAAATGCTCTGTATGCGCTCAATACTGTACCCATCGAGGACAAATGCCCACCCGCCGCCTTCTGGCAAAGAGGCTAATACCGAGTCTTGCCATGGGAAACCAGCAGATACAGACGCGAGGGTGATGCTGTGGTCGACTATGTGACCACACACACACTTTGGCACACTATTGGGAGGTGGGCTTGCAAATGTTCGGTGGTGGTGGAGTGGACGGACGGACCCTAAGCACGCGTCCGCCGCCGTCGCCTTCCCACGCTTGCCGCTCTTCCGTCGGCGCTTCTCCCGACGCGGACGGGGCGGCACGTGGCGCAGCAGACGGGCCGTTGACTGACCCGGGGGTGTGACCCGACCCAGCCCACCTAACCCAACCCAACCCAACACGGGCCAATGCACACTGGATTGGTGAGCGACGCGAGGCGGACGGGCGGGCGAGGCACGACACACAGGGGCCGCGGCCCGGCGTCATTGGCGGCGAGCGAGGGAGCGAGCGGCACACGCAGGCATGGCGGGCAGGCAGGCAGGCGGGCAGGCACGGGAGCACGGCAGGGGCACGGGGCACAGGCACGGCGGCAATGCAGATGGCAGGGTGGACTTGGAATTGGATTTGGAGTGGGACTGAACTGCATGAGCATGAAGCATGAAGCATGAAGCATGAGCATGAGCACGAAGCATGAAGCATGAAGCAGGGAGTGGCCTGGGCGCGGCCTGGGCTCGCCTGTGGAGTGACGCCGGACGACAGCGACGTCTGGACGAGCGAAGATTTCTCAGGAGCTACATGCGACGACGAGTGGACAAGGTTTGCCAGGGAGGGCAGCGGGTCCACCTTGCGAGCGTCGCCAACGTATGATACACTTCATCTTCTCCTTCTTTCCCTCCTGACGACCAACGACCAACAACGTACGTGCCAACATTCTTCGTACAGACGGCAAGCGCAGCCCACGCCTGCACTGCTCGCACAGCACACCCCTCCACTGCCCGCCTCGTCTTGAACCGACGGCGACTAGTGGTGCAACAACCTGCAACACCATTCACACGCCCCCCGCCCGCCTACAATGGCCCCCTCACCGCAGCCACCCTTTAATCGCTCCACTTCGGGCGAAGCAGACAGCCAGGGATCCTCGCGGCCCTTGAGCACACATGCCGCCGCCACGTCTAGCACCTCGACGCCCCTCCTCGCACCGCAGCCCACCATTCCCAACATCCCCCCGCGCGTCGGCTCGCCCTCGAATGCCAATGACAGCAACGTACACGTCTCCCGCTCCATGGCCGCCGCCACGGAAGACGAACTTGCAGACCAGCGAAGAGCATGGCGCAGGTCGGTGCGTGCCAACGACGACGACGTACCATCCTCGTCTGCGTCTGCGTCTGCCTCGCACGAACACTCCCGTTCCCGGCCCAGCTCCACGGCACCCATCGAGGACAGCGAGGTGCCCACGCCACAGAATGTAGCAGACTTGGACAGCGTGCCCATCTCCGATGAGCAAAAGGCTCGCATCATCGAAAGGCATCTCGCCTTCCCCGAGTCATCCGCAATGACTTTCCCCTCCCTCGACGCAGCACCAGATGGATCCGGCATCCAGTCCAACTTCTCCCGTCAGGCCACACACTCGCCTGCGCCCGGAGAAGGACCCCAGGACGAAGACTCTCGCGAATTCTTTGTACCGCACCACATGCAGGGCGGCGCCATTACCGAAGACATTTATCGCTGGGCACACCAGAATAGGCGTCGCACCGCAAAGCGTACACGCAGCGAGAGCGTCCATCTCCCGCGCACAAACACCATTGACCCAGACCTCGACGTAGAGGGCATCAAGGAGCCAGGCGGGTTCCGCCGCTTCTTTATGCTCTCCCAGGCATCCCGCGCTGGCCAACCTCCACCACGCGCACTTCGCAGCTTCATCGACTTTCTCAGTCTGTACGGTCATTTCGCCGGTGAGGACCTTGATGACCTCGACGGTGACGACGACGACGACGACGACGAGGAAGGCGAAGACGACGAAGACGACCTCGAGGGCCAGGCACAACAAGATGGTGTTGCTACAACGTCGCGCGAAGCAGGCACCGGCCAGACGGAACGATCCACTCTGCTCCGCCGTCGCCCAACGGCCCGCAGGCAGGGTACACGCGGCCGCTCCGCTGGCGCCAAGCCCCGCGGCGAGGCTTCGGTCACCGAGGCCGTCATGATGCTCCTCAAGTCCTTTGTGGGCACCGGCATCCTGTTCCTGGGCAAGGCCTTTTTCAACGGCGGCCTCCTCTTCTCCTTCATCGTCCTCTGCGCCGTCGCCATCATCTCCCTCGTCTCCTTTTTGCTCCTGGTCAAGGCCTACGTAGAGGTTCCCGCCTCGTTTGGTGACATGGGCGGCATCCTCTACGGTCCCAAGATGCGCCTCGCCATCCTCACCTCCATCGTCTTTTCGCAGCTGGGCTTCGTCGCCGCCTACACTGTATTCGTCGCCCAGAACCTCCAGGCATTTGTGCTGGGTGTGACACACTGCAAGACGCTCGTCCCCACCGTCTACTTTATCCTCCTCCAGTGCGCCATCTTTGTGCCCCTCAGCATGGTCCGCCGCATCGCAAAGCTCTCCTCGACGGCACTCATTGCCGACGCCTTCATCCTGTTTGGCATCGTCTACCTCTTCCAGTACGAGATCCGCGAAATTGCCTCGCGCGGTGTGGCCGACGTCGCCATGTTCAACAGCCAGAGCTTCCCCCTCTTCATCGGTACCGCCGTCTTCACCTTCGAAGGCGTCGGTCTCGTCATTCCCATTACAGAGAGCATGAAGGAGCCAGAGCGCTTCCCCAAGGCCCTCTCCTGGGTCATGGTCGGCGTCATGGCCCTCTTTGCCACCAGCGGCGCCCTCTCCTACATGGCATTCGGCTCGCACACGCAGACTGTAGTCATCACGAACCTCCCTCAGGGCAGCAAGTTCGTCCAGGCCATGCTCTTCCTCTACTCGCTCGCCATCCTCCTCTCCACGCCCCTGCAGCTCTTCCCAGCAGTAACCATCCTCGAGCGCGGCCTCTTCACCACGCGCTCAGGCAAGTACAACACCAAAGTCAAGTTTGAGAAGAACCTCTTCCGCGCAGGCACAGTCCTCGTCTGCTGCCTCGCAGCATGGGCCGGCTCCTCTTCCCTCGACGTATTCGTCTCCTTCATCGGCGCAGTCTTCTGCATGCCCCTCTGCTTCCTCTTCCCCGCGCTCCTCTCTCTCAAGGCACGCCCGAATAGGACCTGGGCATACAAGGCCGTGGATGTCGGCATCCTCACATTTGGCGTCGTCGCGATGCTCTTTGCTGGTAGCCAGACGATTTCCACCTTGTTCTTTGGCGGAGGTGGGGGAGGAGAGGGCGGGGGTGACCAGCCCGTTTGTAGGCCGCCGCCTGGCGTGTGAGCGCGGCGTGTGAGCGCGGCGGGTGGACGGCACGGCTCGTGGACGGGGACGGCAGTGAGCAGTGACCAGTGGCAGTGGGCAGTGAGCAGTGAGCAGAACAGGACAAGTGACACCGGGGTGGCTGTCCTACGGTGCGGGTGCGTGGCGGTAGATCTCCACTTTTTTTTCCCTTTCTGCTGATATACGAGTAGATACGACGCGGCGCGTAACGGTACGCAAAAGGATACGCATACGCAAGGTTGCGTGGATACGAGCAGCTACGTATACGACCTATCTCACATCCATCCCAATGACAATGACAATGAAAACGAAGATTGAATGACGTGGCGTAGCGCGACGTGGCGCGACGTCTGATTCTCTCGCAGTGCGAGTGCGAGTGCGAGTGCGGGTGCGGGTGCGGGTGCGGGTGCGGGCGTGGGCGCGACGTTCGCAGCGTCTTGTCGTGCAGTGTCGTGTCGGGTCGGGTCGGTGCACCCAAGGGCAAGGAACAAAGGGGATCGTCGTCGTCGTCGTCGTCCTCGTCCTCGTCAGGCAGGCAGGCAGGCAGCTAGGCTGTGCGGAGGTTAGGCGATGGAAAGCCTAGGTACCTGCGCTGCGCTGCGCTGGGCTCCGACTCTGACTGACGACTCTGCGACGTACTCACGACGGCGAATAGATAGGTACCGACCTACCTACCTACGAGGCCTGAGGGCCCGCCCTATCCCTCTTTTCTTTCCTTGCTGTGAGGTGCTGTGTCGTTCCGTGCCGTGTCGTTTCGTTTCGTTTCCATCCAATGGTTCCAGCAAGTGCGTGCGTGCATGCATGCGTGTGTGAGGGAGTGACAAAGTAAAAGTACATTATATATTCCACTACATTCCATCGCATTATAGTACAACCCCCCCGCCCTCTCTCAGCTCAGCTCAGCTCACCGCGCTCACCTCCCCACCGTAATCCTCGCCCCCACGCGCGCAACGACTTCTTCCCATTCTTGTAGCTCCAGATCAGCCTCGCCATCTCCTTCCTCTTCCTCTGCATTTCCCTCGCCGTCTGCTTCTCCGCCTCCGCCCCGTAGCTCAGAGAGGACAGCATCGAGCTTCCGCCGCGCCTCTTGCCTCTCCCCCTCATCGTGCTCGTGCTCGGCCGCGAGAAACTCATAAATCCTAGCGAGGTAGAGGAGGACGGGGCGTGCAGCCGGTGCTGGTGCTGGTGCGCGTGCGGGGATGGTACCCTCGCCTTTACCGGGGGAGGGAGAGGCAGAGGCAGAAGCAGAGGCAGAGGTGTGTGAAGTTGGGTAGATGCATATCGACTTGTAGTCTGCGTATGCGTGGGTGTGTGCGTGTGCGTGTGCATGTGTGTATGGTCAGCCAACTGGTAACTTCGAACTGCCACTTCGAGGTGCAATCAACGCCCCGTCCCCGCCGCCCGCCGCACTCGGTACTCGGCACTCACCTTGCCTAGCCCTCTGCAGCCAATAAAGTGCCTCGTGTAATAACGCGCGGTCCCTCCTGTGCGTCTCGTCGACATCGACACCCTCTCCGACCTGCGCCCTGCTCCTGCCGCGCCCCCTCCGACAAGCAAGCACCACCTGCGCCCGTGCGAAACACGCCTCCGCCCTCCTCTCAAGATCATGATCAGCCATTACCTCCAACCAAACGGAATCCAATTCCGCCCGTCCTTGCTCCCCCTCGCCGAGGTTCACAGCGAGGTTCAACCCCAAGAGGACTACGCCCCGCCTATACAGTATGGGATCACCACGTTGTTCCGCTGTGTGAATGAGCTCTGCGAGGGGCTGGAGGGCGCGTGCGCCCTGCCGGGAGTGGATGTGGGAGAGCGCGAGGGAGAGGAGGGGGTGGGCGTCCGCGGGGGAGCAAATGTCGTCGGGGAGGTTGTCCGCGTGGTTGGTGGTAGACTCGCACCCGCCCCCGCCCCCGCCCCCGCCTGCGAGCTTGGCGATACGCCTTGCACTGCGGACCCAGCCACAGCGCCTCCGCTGAAGGAAGAGGACCCGCCAGATACCGCGCGTAGCCCAGGCGTGGTAGGCCTGTAGACTCAGTCTGCGGATCAGGCCCTCGTCGAGGAGCGCACTGAGCGCGGCGTCGTACTCGCCTGCTTGTGCGCGCTCGTAGGCCTCGTCCAGGCGCATAGCAAGGTCATCCGCGGCGGCACGAGGGTGCGTCTCTACGCAGAGGGGGTAGACCTCGCTGCGCGCTACGTGGCGGTATCGCCTTGCAGAGGGTGCGTCGCCAGAGAGGGAAGCAATGTGGGAGAGCGTCGCCCAGGGGCGTATGGCGTCCTTTGCAATGGACGTGCGGGGCGGGTCGCCAGTGGGGAGTGCTGCGGCGCTGCTACCAGGCTTGGGGGGGAATCCGCCGGGGTGGTGGCGTGGGGCGCCGCTGGTCGAAGTCGAGGCGCTGCCACTGCCGGGGAGAAAGGCGTGGACACAGCCCTCGAGCTGGCCAAGGACTTGTACGATGTTTCCCTGACCGTCGTGTGCTGCTGCTGCGCGATTGGCATCCCATAGATCGTCTGGGCCGAGTCGTGCACGAGTGAGGGAGCGTTCACTGGGACGCCACGTCGTCGTGACCGCCGCCACCGTCGTCGTCGTTGCGTGATTGGCGGCATCAATGTGCCGTTGGAGGGAGTGACATACTTCCAATGCAGGGGTATCGCGCTCTGTGCGTGCAAGGTGAATGGCCTCGCGAAGCGTCTGCTCTGCCTGTGCCCACTCGTGCATCTCGACTTGGAAACCTGCGAGGTTGACGAGTGCGTGGTGGTGTAGTTTGGCTGGACGGGGCGCCGACGTGGACGACGATGACGACGACGGGGACGCTGCCGATGCTGGTATGGCGGCGGGTGCATAGTCAAAGAAGCGGTGGAGCGAGTCCTTTGTGGCCGAGTAGTCGCCTCGGTGGCGAGCAGCGCGGTAGGCCTCGAAGACGTCGGAACGTGTGGCCGCAGCGGCAGCGGCAGCGGGGATGTGTGAGTGTGTCTGTGTGCGTGTATGCACCCCTTGTTGTTGCCGCCCACTGCGCCGCCCGCCGCTGGCCCACGCTCGCACCTCGCCCTCTACCCTGGCAATGCCGCGTATGGGATCCATTGCATCAAAGGCCAATTTCAGCCTGCGAATGGCGATGCCTAGTGGGGACCTGCGATCCACGAGTCGCTCACTTGCATCGGTGGGATTGCCGTCGTGCTCGAGGTGTGTGAGGGTAGCAGCGAGGTATTCCACCAGCTTGTACAGCCAGGACGTGAATGCGGCAGGGGCGGGGGCGGGGGTGGAGGGGAGGGGTGGGGTACCGTCTTCCTCGTCGTCTTGGTGACCGCTGCCACCCTCGCCACTCGCACCCACGACGGCGGCAAACTGCTGGTGAAGCCAAGTGACAATGGCGTGCACCTGCGCCTCGAGGACGCCGTGCTGTTCCTCGGCGGCAGGACTGGCAATGCGCGACTGAGGGTGGACGAGGTGGGCAGCTAATACCGTGGTGAGTTCTGACAGAGACGCAGGTGGCGCCTCGACGCCATCCCATGAGCGCAGGAGAAAGGCCAAGAGGCGCGCGGCTACCTCGTCGCAGAGGTCGGTAGGCGTCTTTGTGCGGGACCAATAGAGGAGGAGGAGAAGGTTGGCTAGGTGTGGGCCCGTTAGCGTGGGTGGTGGTGGTGAGGAGGGCGGCATTGCGGGGGTTGGTGGACACGTCGTCGTCGTCGTGTAATTGTAGTGGTAGGTACGAAAGGATGGAACACGCGCGGAAACGAACCCTCGACGTTCGGGAACAAGAGAACAACACGCGAAACAACGGCGAACAACACAATTGCAAGTCATTAAGTGGTGAGCGCGACGCGGGTTGGCACGTGCGGGGGGGGGGCGGGGGGCGGCACCAGAGCAGAGGAGAGGAACGCAGCGGCAGCGGGGGGAAGAAGGTATGTAGCAATTGGCGCACTAAGTACTTACCACTTCTTCCTATCCTTGCCACCCCACCCCATCCACTCCTTGTATACCCTGCCACGCAACCACTACTCCCGCCCACCATGCCCACGCCCACCCCACCCCTGCGCTCCCTCCCCCTCGACGACCCCAACACCACGCCCCTCTCCGCTCTCCCCGACCACACCGACCTCTCCCGCTGGCGCTTCTCTACCCCAGGCCTCGACTCGCCCGACGTCGGGCGACACCTCTGGACCTACCTGCGCCAGGGCGGCGACGGCGACGAAGGACACGACACTCTCCCGCCCCAATCCCTCGAGGACAAATTCTGGCTCGGCCTCGACACCGCACAGCCCACCCTCCCCCGCGCAAAGACGCCCTCGCAAGCCGCAGAGAATGGCTTCCTCTACTACTCTACCGTCGCCCAATCCTCCGACGGACACTTTGCAGGCGAGTATGGCGGCCCACTCTTCCTCTTGCCTGGCCTCGTCATTGGCTGCTACGTCACACACACGCCTTTTCCCGATGAGTGGCGCATCGAAATTACACGGTACCTCAAGAACCGCCAGAACAAGACAGATGGCGGGTGGGGCCTGCACATCGCTGGACCAAGTACCGTATTCGGGACGAGTTGCAACTACGTGGCACTGCGACTACTGGGCAACGACGCAGAGCTGCCCTTTATGCAGCGTGCACGCAGTCTGCTCCACAGACTCGGCGGTGCAACGGGCGTGCCCTCGTGGGGCAAAATGTGGTTGTCCTTACTGGGCGTATACGACTACGAGGGCATGAACCCCATTCCACCCGAGCTCTGGCTCCTCCCCGACTGGGTACCCTTTCACCCATGGCGCTGGTGGGTCCATACTCGCATGGTCTACCTTCCCATGGGCTGGCTCTGGGGCTGCAAGTATGTATATGAGCGGGCAGAGGAGGACCCCCTCATCGCATCCCTACGAAACGAACTCTACACCCAGCCCTACACATCCATCCGCTGGCCCGCACAACGCGCCAATATCGCCTCTGTCGACATCTTCGCCCCGCACACTCGCACACTCGACTACCTCATGTCCCTCCTCGGCGTGTATGCCCGCATCGCACCCAATGCCGTACGCTCCGCAGGCCTGAACCGCGCCTACGCCCTCCTCTGCAAGGAAGACGAAAACACATCCTACCAATGTCTCGGACCCGTCAACAAGATGCTCAACTACGTCGTGCGCTACGCCGTCGACGGCGCAGACTCACCTGCCTTCACGGCCCACCGCGACAAACTCCGCGATTTCCTCTGGATGAGCGGCGAGGGTCTCCAGATGTGCGGCACAAATGGCAGTCAACTGTGGGATACTTCCTTCCTCGCCCAGGCCGTCAGCTGCACGCCTGCACTCGTCCGCAACCCACGCACCAAGCCCGCCATCCAGGCGATTCTCCGCTGGCTCGACGCAACCCAGATCCGCGACAACCCACGGCACTACCGCAGTGCGTACCGCTTCAGCACACGCGGCGCCTGGCCCTTTTCCACAAAGGAACAGGGCTACACCGTCAGTGACTGTACAGCCGAAGGCCTCAAGGCCGTCGTGGACTTGCAGTCTCCTCGCATGGGCTTGCAACCCCTCGTGGACCCTGCGCGTCTCTGCCAAAGCGTAGACTTACTACTGAGCATGCAGAACCCTTCGGGCGGGTTCGCATCCTACGAGACGATCAACGGCCCTGCCCTCCTCGAGTGGATCAACCCCGCAGAAGTATTCGGTAATATCATGATCGAGTACGACTACCCCGAATGCACGACGAGCGTCCTCGGTGCGCTCTGCAAGTTCCGTGCGCACGTCGACCCCCGCTACCGCCGTGCCGAAATTGACGCGACCATCGCCAGAGCAGAACGATATATCCTAAGCGCACAACGTCCCGACGGAAGCTGGTTCGGTTCCTGGGCGGTATGCTTCACCTATGCTACGATGTTCGCGTTAGAGAGTCTCTCCCTCGCAGGGCACGACTACTCCAATTCCCCTTCCGTACGTCGGGCCTGCTCCTTCCTCCTCTCAAAGCAATCCCCCCTCGATGGAGGCTGGGGGGAAGCATTCGATTCCTGCGTCACGGGGGAATGGATCCCCTCACCCAAAGGCTCACAGGTAGTCCAAACTTCCTGGGCGCTCATCGCGCTCTTACATGCTGGTTACCCGCATACAGCCCCGCTGAAGCGCGCTGCGGGGTTCATCATGAGCAGGCAGAAGCCCGATGGACAGTGGGAGGAGGAAGATTGCGTGGGGGTTTTTAATCGGAATTGTGGGATTGTTTATCCGAATTATAGGTTTAGTTTTACGATTTGGGCGTTGGGGAAGGTGGGGCAGAGGTTGGGGGAGGAGGAGGAGGTCCAGGTGGAGGGAGAGGTGTGAGGCGCACGAGCGGAGCGAGGGCGCCGGGGTTTAGGCGGGGGAGTCCCAGCCGGGGGCGAGACAGCCACAGCCACAGCCACAGCTCCTTCTAATCGTGTCGTGAATACAAGAGATATCTATCTATCTGCTTACTTACTTACTTCACTTCACTTCACTTCAGTTTGAACCCTCGCATTTGCATGTATGCCTCCTGAGGACCTCGCTGCTCCACACTCTACACGCTCCACACTCCACATTCTACACTCCACCCTCCACCTTCTACCTCTTTAAGGGAGAAGAGGGGTCTGCGCTCTCGGGATGGTATCGGATCGGACCGGATCGTAATCATTCTCGCTATGGTATCGCCCATCGCATCGTACTGTACAACTCGCCCTGATCCACTCCACTCCACTCCACTCCACTCCACTCCAGCAAAGACGAGACGAGACGCCGCGCCACGCCGGCGACATCTGAAATGTCACCGCTATCATGCGATCATGCTGATGCTACTGTACTGAGCCTGAACCTGCATCTACATCTGTCACCGAAAGTTGAAGCTGAAGCTGACCCTGAATCGAATCGGATCGCCTACCTCCCCCCCCCCGCCTGTCCCTGACCCGCGCTACTCCTCCCCCTCCTCTTCCGAGCCCTCCTCCTCGACATCATCCCCCTCCCCGCTAACCTGCACCCTCCGCCTCTTCCCCGCGGCGGCACCAGCAGCAGCACTGACCCTGCTCTGTTGCTCGCCGCCGCCGCCGCCGCCGTCTGAGCGCGAGCGACGGCCCGTCGTACGGCGGGGTTGTGTGGGCGCGTCGTCGTCGTCGTCGTTGTCGTCGTCTTCCTCGCCCCCCTCCTCCTCGTGTTCATCTTGGTCCTCCTCGCCCTCGCACTCGGACTCGCTCCCCCTCGACCTTCGCCTTGCCCGCCCTCCCCCCGAACGTCTTCCCCCCGCCCTCGCACTCCGATTACCAACCCCAGCGCCCTCCTCGCGCTCATCAGCACCCACCTCCTCAGGCCTCCAGTCCACCCCGCACCCCGGACACTTATCGTACCCTCCCCCTTGCCCTCCCCCTCCCGCACCATCTCGCGCTCCCCCTCCGCGCCTTGCGGGGATCGTCGCCCCACACTGGACATGCAACCCCACTTGACAAGTCGGGGCGGTGCATGCCGTGCCGAGTGTGACGACGTCGTGGCATACTGCGCAGGAGAGGACGTCCTCGGGGTATTCTTCCTTGAGGTAGGTTTGGAGTTCGAGGAGCGTGCGCGAGGAGAGGGAGAGGCGGCCGGTTCTGGGTGGGGCGGGGGGCGGCGCGGAGCAAGCGAAGCGAGCGAGGCGCAGCGAGGGGAACAAAGAGGAAGAGGAAGAGGAAGAGGATAGTCAGTGACTTGCACGCATACACAACAGCCGACCTGACCTGTGGTGTTGCCTGCACCACGCACTCGGAGCGATGCACCCACTGGTGCGCCACGAGACTATTGAGTAGCTCCTCGGTAGCCTTCTTTGTCATGGGCGGGGTCATGCGTCCCCCTTCTTTGAGGGCGCGCATCGTCGTTATGCTATATGCGCGGTGCGGCGCCGTGTAGATTGCTTCGATCTGGGGGTAGAGTGGCGGGCGGCGGGGGATGGGAAAGGGGGTCAGTACAATTCCCAAACGCTTAACGTCCGCACAGCACTCACCAACGCCCTAATAAACGCAATCTCCGCAGCCGTATAAGCACTGGCGCCCAGTGCAAGCTCATCCGCACGCGTATTCACCAGCGCCACGACGGGCCGACCCGTGCCCTCGTCCAGACGACGGCGCACTTCCAGGCCAAACTGGCCTACGGCAGTCGAGGCGGAGAGGAGGAATTCCTCGTACGAGGAGGAGGTAGCGGAAGAGGAAGAGGAGGTGGAAGCGGAAGCGGAAGAGACGATATCGAGACTGGCGGTGTGGAGGGCGCGTGCGTCTGATTCGGGGAGGAGACGGTGAGAGATGAGGGATTGGAGGAAGATGGCTTGTGCGAAGTTGGGCATTGTTGGCGGTGGGGGAGAGCGAGCGAGCCGGTAAGGAGCGGGACGGGGAAAGCCCTTCAAGGGTAGGAGGGTAGGAAGGAAGAAAAGGAAAGGAAAGGCCTTACTCCCTCTGCCGCCTCGAGGGTGACCCCGCCCGGAAGGAACGACGCGCCCCTCCTTCCTCCTTCCCTTTGTACCAGTGCCACGTGCAGCGCAGGACGCGCAGAGGTGACGCGTGACGCGCCACGCGTGCCTCTTTCCGCCCCGCCTCGCCCCGCACGCGACTCGCGGCCACTTTTGGGGGAGGTAAAAGGAAAAGGAAAAGGAGGACAAGGAAGGACCAAGGCAGAGGTGAGGGAACTAGATTGTGATTGTGCCCTCCCTTGATGGGAGAGACAATAAGTACTTACGTAAGGACTTGATCACTCACTCACTCAAAACTTCTCCAGAGTCAGAGTCAGAGTCAGTCCAGAGTCAGAGCAGAGCAGAGCTACAAGGGACTGGACAGGGGACAGGGGGGAATCAATCATACTGATTCTAGCTCAGAACAGTACGGTACAGTACAGTACAGTACAGTACCGCACTGATAGCACAGCACATATCCACAGCATCCACAGACGCTGCATAGATCGATGCATGGCATTGCCCTGCCCTGCCCTGTCCTTCCCTGCCCTGCACTATACTGCACAGCACTCTCCCTGCACCCTCCCTCCCTCACTCACTCAAACCTCCCCCCCAAAGCCCTCGCCCTCTCACTAATATCCCTCTCCGGATCATCCCACAGTTCCCGTAACTTAACGTCGTACCCAAACCGGCGGAGACGCGCAACCGCTTCTGCGGCAATCGAGGCAGAGGGCGTGGGCGTGGGCGTTGCGCTCGTGCCCTCCGCTGGGTTCTCTGATGAGTCCGCGCCTGCGCCTCCACTCCCACTGCCACTCGCGCTCGCACTCGCACCCGTGCCGCCCGGCTGCGTAAGGTTCATCCCGACCCATACGCCCGCGACTCGCACGTCGGCCCGCGGGTGCCCCAAAAAGTACACCAGGGCATCCATCAGATTGGGCCTCTGCAGCATCGCGCTGCGATGGGCCTCACTCCCCGTTGCGATATTCACGAGGATGAACGCCGCTTGTTCCGTGACGAGTGCGCGGGCTGTATCTTCCTGATGGTGCGAGGGGGACGAGGAGGAGCCCGCCGCAGCGACGTCGACGTGGACGTCGGGATGATCTCGCTCGCGCGCACCCCAAATGACGCCCTCCAGGAGCTCAAAAAAGGCAGTGGGCCCGCCAAAGCCCTGGAGCGTCATCTCAATGTCCTCTTGACGTGAGCTCGCGAGGTTGCGCACAATGTTGAGTGCTTGCTCCTGCAGTGCGTACGCGCCCTCGTCGGGGGCGTCCGAGTCCGAGTCCGAGTCGGAGTCGCCGTCGACTGTGCACTCGCCCGCCCCGCCCGGCTCGGCCCGCACAATGTCGGCGAGTGCACCCCAGGTAAGCTGCGCCATGATGCGCTGCTTAAAGGCCGTCTCGCTGGCATACACTACATTTTTGACGGCCCAGAGGGCGTTGAGGCGTGCGGGCGCAGTGACGGATGCGCAGACACCCTCGTCGCTGCGACTGGCCCGACTACCACGGCACATGTTCAGCAAGACGTCAATCCCGCCATGCTCCAGGAGGTAGGTCCGCATGGGAGAGAAGCTCAGCACGAGGTTACAAATGGTGGCCGTGGCCTCTGTGACGACGTCGCTGGGCTGCTCCTCGTCCTTGAGGAGCTTGACGAGGCGCTCGGCCACGCCTGCATCGACGAGGCTGGTACGGAGAATGGAGATGCTGCGACTGAGTGCGCGGACGAGGCGACAGGCTGCAATGCGGGTGCCGAGTGTGCCCGATGTCAAGAGGGGGACAACGAGGGGCAGGAGCGAGGGCGACGTGGCGTCGATGAACTGGCGGCGCATCTCGTCGCGCGTAAAGGTGAGTGCGGCGAGGGCGGTGAGTGCGCCTTCTTGTAGGCGGCTGGCAGGGTCGTCGGTGATGATCGTTGGGTATGCGGCGGGCGTGACGGGCGAGGCGTGGTGGTATGTGCCAGCATCGAGGGAATTGGCGTGCTTGGAAGCACCGCCGCGACCACCACCCGCAGCAGCACCCTGTTCCAGCAATTGACCCAACTTGGCAAGGCAGTCGTAGTCGCGGCCGCAGGCGATGCGCTGAAGGTCAGCATCGTCTGCAACGACGCGGGCAATGGCAAAGGCTGCGGCGACTTGTACCTCGATGGGGTAATAGTGTCCGAGGAGGTCGACGAGGACGGCGAGGACGCGCTCATTCGTCCTTGGTGTGAATGGGTGGACCTTGATGATGTGTGCCAGGCAGCAAAAGGCGGCGAGGCGGACGTGGGCATTTGGCTCGCGGCGGAGAGAGAGGAGCATCGACGTGGGCAAGAGGCCCGAGGCCGTCGTGTGCTTGAAGAGGCGCACACTGGTATCGGCATTGTCGCGTGTGAGCTCGGCGAGGGCCCAGAGGGCGGCCTCTTGCGTCTTGGGGAAGCCGCACTCGGCTGCCTCGAGGAGGGTGGAGAGGAGCGTCGTCGGCGCGCCGTGGGCTGCGGCTGCGTCGTGGTGGGAGTAGGCCCGCCCCCACTGACCGAATGGCGACTGCGAGGCGGTAAAGTCGACGACGTGGCGTCTGCGCTGGGCCAGCTCGGCGGCAGGCGATGCGTGTGTGTGCCGCGTCGTCGTCGAGTCGCCAGGGCCAGGGCCGGGGCCGGGGCCTGCAATGGCGATGCAGATGGAGAGGATGCTGGCGACCATTTCGACGATGCTGAGTATTCTAGCGCGGTCGGTGGTGGTGGTGGGTGGGTGTGCAAGTGGGTGTGGGTATGGGTGTGCTGATTCCGTGCCATCATGAGCGCCCTCTCCGGGACTGACGGCCCTGCTACTGACACTGGCACTGGCACTCGCCCCCGCCCCCGCCCGCGTCCGAGAAGCAGCCCTGGCCTCTTTGAAAGTGACGTCTGCTCGTGGGTCACGCGGGATGGGTGCGATGAAGAGGGGACCGAGGAGGAGGGGGAGTCCGTCTTGGCTAAAGACTGCGTCGATGGCCTGGCGTGCGAGGAGGGTGAGCTCTTGGCGGGGTGTGAGAGGGTGTGACGACGAGGCGGAGGCCATGGGTGTGTCGTTGTCGTCGTCGTTGTCAGCGCGCCTGTCGAAGCCAGCCCCAGCAATGTCCCACGAGGCTGGTTCGCGTGCACTCCGATGCCTAGCGGGGCCGCCGCCATGACTGCCATCTCTTGTACTGCTGCTGCTACTGCTTGCATCACGCCCCACACCCAATCCATAACGGGGATTAGGTGCCACCTCATCAGCAAGTGCTACGAGGAGGGAGCGTAGTGCGCGAAGAAGCGACTCGAGTAGACGAAGTGGTTCTTGGAGGGCGGCATAGACTTGTGGGTGGGTATAGGGCAGTTGTGCAACATCGTGTAGGTTGTCGAGGAGGACGGCGGGTGCGCGTGCGCGGACGAGTGCGAGGAGGGTGGGGGAGGATGCCGAGTGTGCGAGGGAGCTGAGAATGGTGGCGGCGAGGCAGCGTACCTCGATGGATGCGGGTGTGGCGAGTGGGCAGGAAGATAGGAGTGCGACCATTTCGGGTACTTTTCCCTGTGCGACGATGAGGCCCTTTCGTGTGCGGCTGCCAATGACGGCGTTGCGGAGTGCACGCAGGTCCCTGAGCTGGCGCGAAGTCGCTGCTGCGTCGCTGTCGCCCGCCATGGCCATGCTCGAGGCTGAGGTTGGGGCAGGGGCAGAATGGATGGGTAGCACCGTCATCGCAATGCAATATGAGCCAAGGTGTTGGTGGCAGTGAGTTGAGTCGAGTGGTAGCCGAGGGCGAAACGCAAGGCGAGGAAGGAAGAAAGGGGCGCTACAGTCCAATCCAATCCTCGTGTCTTGTAGCGTGTCGTGTTACTCTGGCGCGCGTGCGGGGGCGGGGCGGGGCGGGCGGGGTACTTCAAGTCAGTCGGCTATTCTTGTTATACCGCCTTGTACCGCGGCTATTCTCCTTGGCCCTTTCAACGACTCCATACCATCCAATTCCCCCTCGACTGCCGCCCCACCGCCCCGCGACCATGTCCCTAGACCTCGACTGGTCCCTCTTGGACTCACACCTCGCCACCTCGCTCCTCGCGCGACTCAACCGCTCCCTCAGCCGCGCCACCCGCCCGGACTTTGTCGGTCCAATCACACTCACTTCCCTCGATTTTGGCACGGATCCACCCGATGTACGGCTCACACACATTGGAGATGTATGGCGGCAGTTTTTGGATGGCAGTGGGGGAGATGCCGGTAGCACTGCAAAGGCTACGGCTACGGCGGCGGCGCAGGGCGACGACGACGAGGTAGGCCAGCCAGTCAGGCATAGTGCGGGCGATGACGTCGAGGACAATCAGTACGGGGATGATGTCGACGACGACGACGATTACGTTGCATATGGACATGCCCACGGTCAGCGCCCCAGTGAACACCTCACGAAACTCGCAGAAGCCAACTTCCCCTTTACCGCTGCTGCTGCTGCTGCTACAACTACGCGGCATGGCGGGCATCATGGCGGCGGCGGCCCTCGTCTGCAGACTTTTCGTCACTACACGCCCAGCGATATCCAGCAGGTATCGGGCGGTGGTGGCGGCGGAGCGGGGGGAAGCACCGCCAGTTTCCCTGCGTCTTCCTCGTGGGCGGCGCCGCAGCATCCACAGCGATCCGCCTCCTTGTCCTTCTCTGGCACTGGCACTGGCACAGGTAGCGGCGGTCTCCCCACGCCCAGTCTCCCCGCCTGGGGAGCAGGTCTAGGACTAGGCACACAACGCTCCCTCTTGCATCCTGCGCATTCTGCCTCGGCCTCGGGCTACTTTTCGCCCTGGCATCCCTATGGACCTACGACGCCTTCACCTAGTCGGAGTCGTAGTCGCAGTCAGAGTCAGAGCGCGCAGCCCCAGCCCACGCCCAATGGAGGTTGGCGTCGTTCCTCGAGTTTTGCGCCTACGCAGGTTGGCGGGGGTGGGGGCGGTGTCGGTGTGGGTGTGGGTACTGACATCCGGCAAGGTCAAGGTCAAGGTCGTACTCGTCCCGCCGCCGCAGCAGAAAAGCAGACCAACGCCTCTGCGCCCTCGCCGCCCTCGCCGCCCTCGACGTCCACATCCCCGTCCCCGGTCCCCTCCCTCCAACTCCAATTCTCCGTCTTATGGAGCACAAACACACTCAAACTCGGCATCAACACGTCCCTCCTCATCAACCACCCCACGCCCGCATTCATGGAGCTACCACTGAGCGTATCTGTCATTGGCCTCGGTCTGCAGGCGGGCTGTGTCGTTGCCTTTGAAGAGGGCGAGGCGGGGAGAGGCGGACGCAAGGTCCATGTCAGTCTCATTGAGAGTCAAGAGGATGGGGACGGGGACGGGAATGGCGGCGAGGAAGAAGCAGGGGGAGACCACCTCGACGCAAAGGATATGGATGCCCCTCCGTCACGTACAACGCCCGGCACCACCACCACCACTACGGCCCCACCGCACCTCTCCTCCCCACCTACCTCTCTCCAGGGCCTCCCCCCGACTTCTCGTGTCCCACCCACCGCAGCACTCCCCCATGGACAACGACCACCCACCGTAGGGGAACGACTCATCCCGCATGTTACACTGGAGAGTAGCGTAGGACAGAGCGATAAACACGTATTGAGGAATGTGGGGAAAGTGGAGAAGTTCTTGACCGAGTTGATAAGGAGGGCTGTAGAGGATGAGGTGAGTGTGCCAAGACTCGAACTGCGAGAGAGCGGCGAAGAGTCGAGGTAGGGCGCAGTGGTTGGAGCATATATGCGCATTGCTCACTCACAGACTTACTCACTATACCACTCACACACCACACCACACCACTCACACACCACCCCCAACAGCTCGTCTGGCCAAACTTCTACACCATTGCCCTCCCCACATGACGTACCACTCAGTAGATTTGCATTCACCCCATTCCGCGCACGCATACCACCCAAGCATATACATGTACTTTTAGGCATCGCTCGCACTTGACTGGACTGGAAATACCATACCAAAACCAAGCACACACACCCACTCTCTTCCCGCTCCCCCCCCCGCGCCCCCCACCCCCACCTCACAACCTCTCCCTCCTTTCCCTCGCCAAATTCTCCCTCACCATCCCCTCCTGCGCCACCACAGCAACCAGCACCCCATCCCTCCTATAAATCCTCCCGAGCACCACCCCCCGTCCATTACTAGCCGCCTGCGCCTGCATAACAAAGAGCAACCATTCGTGCACGTCGAAGGAATTGTAAAACCACATACTGTGGTCCAGACTAGCCATCATCTTGATGTTGGTGCTGTTGCCTAGGGCTTTCGGAATGGTACTGAGGAATTGGAAGTCGCTTGCGTAGGCTAGAGCGGCTTTGTGGGATTCGAGGGTGGCGAGCTGTGCGGCGGCGGCGGCGGCGGCGGCGGTTGCTTCTGCGGGGGAGGGGATCCCACCCGGCGCAGAGGAGGAGACGCCCGTGCCAGGTCCAGCCGCAGCCGCTGCTGTAGCCGCCGCCGAAGAGGCAGACGCAGACGCAGACGCAGCAATGGGCGCACGCGTCCTCATCCAAAAGGCCTGCTCGTACCCCTCCCCAGGCAACCCTTTACTATCGTACATCCCCGGCAGAGCATTCCTAATCTCCACTGGGCTGCGCACACGGTCCCGCACAGCAGCCTCCAGCGCAGCTACGAGGCGTGGGTGCAAGGCAGCGCGCTTCGAAGGGTTCCGGAGGAGATCGACGTAGCGTTGTTCGTTGAGGGGGGCGCTCTCGGGAGGGGGGAGGGACGCAATGATTGCGTTGGGGGTGGGGGAGCGCGTGAAGGATGAAGAGGCGGGGAGGAACCGTGCGGATGCGGGCGGGTGGCTTGCGCGAGGGGTAGTGGTGCTCTCTGTCGGCGGCGACGGCCCCGCACCCACCCCCGCAATAGGGTCCGGCAACGGAATAGCAAACGTCGGCTGCTTCTCTTCCGGCACCTGATAACTCAACATAATCGTAAAGATGCAACGTCCCCTCTGCTGAGCGTCGACTCTCCTCGTGCAGTAACTCCCACCATCACGTACACGCACCACCTGGTAGATGATGGGGACGTGTGCATTGGCCGCGAGGAGAAAGTAGCAGTGGAGAGAGTGTAGGGTTAGGCCGGGGCGGATCGTCTTGGCCGCGCTGGCTACGGCCATGCCGATGACGTGCCCGCCGAAGACGCCGCGGGCGCGAGCGGGTTGCCAGAGGGACTGCGGGTGGGGCGAGGCGAGGCGAGGCGAGGCGAGGCGAGGCGAGGTGAAGCCGCAGTATGGGAGGGTGGGGCCGGGTGGGACAGTGAGTGACAAGTGAGGCGTAACGTATGTCAGCACAGCGTACAGCCCCCCTCCCCCCCCCCTCCACTGGGCACGGCACTCACCTTGCTCCGAAACAAGTCCGCATCCAACTCCTCAACATCAAGCGCCACATCGACGGGCACGGGCTGCATATCTTCGTCGTCCTCCCCGTCATCCTCATCGTCTTCCTCGGCGGGCTGCTGTCCCTGCTCCTTGTCGGCCTCCCCTTCACCCTCGGAGACAGACGTAGGCTCACGACCCTGCTCCTCGCCTGTTAAGTCTGTGGAGCGCGCGCGGGCAGCATTCGCTGGTGGTGGTGATGCTGGCGCTGCGGAGGAGGGGGGCAACCTAGGAGAGGAAGTGGTGGACCGGCGGCGTGATGGCATTCTGTGTGGGCGTGTCGCGTTGCGTGTGGGTGGGTGGGTGGGTGTTACAGGTTACAGCTGTGTGATGGATGTCGTTGTGCGAGAGTGGCGGAGGGATGAGTAGGTGACCGTGATGGCGTGGCGTGGCGTGGTGTAATGTATGGAGCGAAGAGCGGTAACTCAAGCACGACAGGGGCAGGAGCGAGTGAAAGCACAAACCATCAAGATTAAATCAAAGAAGCACAGCGCTGCGCTGCGAATAACCCGTCCATCGCCTGCAACTTTCCCCAGCTCTTCCTCCACGCTCCTCTCCGGCACATCCTCACCCGGCCGACTCTCACCCTGGGCCGGCGACCACATGGGCAAGCCAGCCACACAAATATTTCAGTGTACAATTCGCAGGCATCCGTCAATGCAATGCGGGGCGTTTCCCGAGTATGCATTCTGTTCTGTTCCTGCTCCTCGAGACTCATCGGAATGCACACTCGCTTCACCTCGCCGTACTTGGCGTAAATTACGGTACTTACTTACTGTACGTACGGCTACCAACCGGCTCGCATTGTATCCGGTCTACGCTGATTTTCAATCCCCCCCCCGCTCCCTCTGCTCCCCACGTACGCAGACAAACGCCGCCACGCACCGCACTCCGGCGACTCAACCTATGCCCACCACACCCACCAGCGCCCGAGCAAAGCCGACGGCATGGCATCCGCACCGCGACTTGTCCTGCATGACTTTTCTTCGCAACGCAAGCGCCGCCCATCCGGACGGGAGGAACCTCTGGCCCGCTGGGCCCCGTACCTCGGAGGCTCGCGCTCCTCCGGCCGGTAGGGCCAAGGAAAGGCAGGCGCCCGCGCCGCGCTGCCCCGCGCCGGTTTCACACTTCACACTTCACACTTCACACTCGCACTCGTGTGGTGGTACGCCTGCACGTGACCAGTTGGGCGATTGACTGATTTGTGACCCTCTCATTTATGGCTCACAAGACATCGAGGGACAGGACAGACAGGCTACTGGACGAAGCGAGGTCAGGTGAAAAGTGACAATTGGACCTTGGCGAACCCATGACCCATGAACCAATGAGCGTATCGAGGCGCGTGGGCCACACGCCAAACAACGGGACACAATAGAAGACTATGCGACACTACGAGGAGACGAGACACGAGAGAAAAGAGACGACGGTGACATGGGACAGCGGGGACGATAGGGAGAAAAGGTGGGGGGCCGAGGGGGGAAGGAATTGACAGGACACCGGGACGGCGACTGCGACTGCGACTACAACTCCGAGTGGAACTACTGCGACTAATACGAGGCGGAGATAAAGGGAACAGTGGGCTCGGAGAGTATTAAAGAGGTACAAGATGAAGAGATTAGTGGTCAAGGGGGGAAAAGGGGGGGAGGGGTTGTCATCGAACCATAGCAGATCCTCAAGGAGGGCAGAGAGCGCCTTGGTACTGCCCGCTTGTGCCCGTGCACGCTCAAAGACCCTGTCCTAGCTGCTGCTGTGCGTCCAGCGCATCCAGCTCCTCCAGCTGCGCCCACAGGTTCGACGGAATCGCCGGCAACATGCCGTCGTGGGACGCACACCCATGCGCCGCAGCGGCATCCAGCCCGTCCGCCGCCGGGCCCAGGCTGTTCACTTCTGACCGCACCTGCTCCAGCATCAGCGAAAGCGGCAGGCCCCCCGAACTCGCAGAGTTGGGCCGCAGGTCCACATGCATCTCCATCGACGACAGCGCGCTGTACACCTGCTTCTTCAGCCCAAAGTACGGGTAGTCTAGCAGCTTGTACATCTGCGTGGCCAGGCGCGTGTGTCGCAGCGCCGACTCCACCTGCGCATCCGAGCTGCGCAGCTTCGTCCCCGAGGACAGGTGCTCGCGTGCGTCGGCATCCAGGTCCGCCATCATCTCTGCGTACAGAGAGAGCCACCAGTCGAAGCTTGAAAGCAGCGTGCCTTTGTTGCTGTTGTTGTTGTTGTTGCTGCTGCTGCCGGCGGCACTGCTGCTACCGCTTTTCTCTGGCAGCCTCCAGAGGCCCGTCCTGCGCCACAGCGACATGCGTGACAGCACGTGCAGCTTCACCACCAGGGTCACTGCTTGGTGCGGGAAGATCGACTCGGAGAAGCCCACGCCTTGGTTCCGCAGCAAATCCATGGACTCTTCGATCTCGTCGAGGTCAGCTAGGATCCTGTACACCAGTGGGTCGTTCAGGTGCACGGCTGGCTCGACGGGCACGCCAGTGACCTTGACACGGGTCACCCGCATGAACACCTTGCCCGTCATCGACGCAAGGCCGGCAAAGTGAGCCGAGGCAAAGTACGACATCGGCGCCGGGTCGGGCAAGTTGCTTGGTTCCCAGACGTCTGCAAAGCGGGAAGCAACGCCAATCATCGTCAGTCTCTCTCACTCTCGTGTCACTCCTCGCCACGCAAATGATCCACTCACTGAAAGCGCGCAGATCTAGAACAAAGTCGGGAATGTTGACGTCCACCATGTCCTCGTCGGGTGCGGCGAGCACTTTGCGACATGCATGCGCAAGATGGGCCTTGCTGAGACGTAGAAGCTGCTCCACGTGAATCTCGGCATCGATGGATCCCTGCCGCGTCGGGAGCGAAAAGTAGCTCGGGTGAGAAGGGTGAGCGAATTCCGGCTGGCCCTTGGGCTGGAAGACCTCCTTTGGTCGACCGATGCTGTCGGTAATCGAGCCCACAATGGACATCAACCGCCGTTTTTCGACAGCCTCCGTCTCGGTCAAGGCCAAGAAGCTAGCGGCTTGTGCCACCGGGAGCTGTGCGGCATTGCGGCTAATCAGAGCGGCGTCGAGGTATTCATTTGAGATTTGGCGGAGCTGAACAGCAATTCGTCGCGCGTTTGCATCCGCAGCAGCAATGTCGGCATTGTATGGCTCTGCTCTCGTGAAGTCGAGGTCGCAGACAGCGGCAGCAAGCGCGGCGTAGATCAATGCCGGATGGAGCGCCGACCGCGTTTGCGGGCGACGCATGTTTTCCAGAAATGATGGACCGTGAATGATGCCCATGATCGTCGCATGCTTGGCGACGAATTGCGTCAAGAGCGTCTCGACGATGCGAACGCTGCGTTTGGTATGGAATGGATAGTGTTGGTGTGAGTTTCCCCTCTGAGCGACCGTCAAAGTCTCCCTGGCACCACGCATTCACTCACCTACGAGGCCTAGGGCCAAAGAGGTTGAGGCACCTGTCCCACCAGTTTCCTCCCCAGGGCAACGTTTCGATGCCAAAGAGGGGACCACCCGCAAAGTATGGATTCTGAGAAGGGCGGGCGCCTTCGATTGCCGTAAAGAGGGCATTGTCGCTCAGCGGCGGTGTTCTGTCGGAGCTCTTGCCAGGCAACACCAGGCTGAGGTGCTGACCGCTCCGCTGTCGTTCTCTCAGCGCCGGCGCGGCGGTCCCGCTCGTACTGTCCTCCAGAAAGACGGCCTTTTCAACGGGCTCGGCTTTCACCGGCGAGGCTGAGCTGGACCCTTTCTTTGACCCACGCGGCGGAGAAGTCGGCAACAGCTTGCCGGCCTCGGAGCTTTTCCGCTTCTTTGCCTTGGGTACATTCGGCTCCTCGTCGCCAGGCTTGGGCATATGGCATTCCAGCTTGCGCCTCTGTGGGTGGTAGCGGACGTAAGGGTGGGTGAGAGAGATCACATGAAAGGTCAGCGCTGCCATTGTATGCTATGTATTGCAAGCCTCACGACGGCGCACCTGGCATTGTCGGCATGGCTGTCCCTCCTCGTCGAGAATGCAGCGCAACTTGCGACCCCGGCAGAACGAGCATGCGAGGTGTCGGGACTGTTTGCTGCCGCTGCTGGCCGTTGAGACCGTAGCTGTGGAGGGCCCAGCAGATGCTGGAAGGACATCCTTGGGGAGAGAAGGGCCCACACGCGCGGACGGTCCTAGCTGTGCCGTGAAAGCCGGTGCCAGGATATCTTGACCCCCTTGGGAGAAGCGCGGACGATCCGCCGACTTGGGCTGTGGAGCTCCATAGTACATTGCCGGAAGCGCTGCGGTGTGTACAGAACGGACGTCGGCGGAGGGCAACCAGGCTTGCGTCGCGGGAGACGGGCTGGGTCCCGTCTGAAAGGAGTACGACGAGGTAGAGGGGGTAGGGGAAAACTGTGTCCCCAGGATGTGACCGTTATGGTCGATGCCTCGTGTTATTGGCGCATTCCAAGCGGGCGTTGAATGCGTCGACTGCGTCGACTGTGTCGAGTGTTGCAATGGAGTCTCAAAGGGCGTATCATACGACTCTGTGTGAGACCTCGAGGATACCGAAGAGGCTGACGAGGAAAAAGAGGAACCGCCCGTGGATTCCGGAGGTCCTACAAGCAGCGATGCCTTCAAGTCGGAGGGGTTCTTGTACCCGTCCTGCTGCATAGCCAATACGTCGAGCCCGTACGAGACTGTGAACATGTATGCTCAGCTCAGCGGCGGGGCGAGGAGGTCTCAGATGGTTGATGGGTGGCTGTGGTGCTCTCTAATGCTCTGTACGAGCCTCCGCTCGCCGGTGTGAGCAGAGAGGCAGAGAGTGAGGCAGACGAGTGCTTCTTGAAGGAAGTGCTACCTGATATGCCTCTGCCGGTATATTCGCTATTGCAGGTGATCTGCTCTTACCATGTGGTTGCGCAAGGAAGGGCTGGGTGCCAGCGAGCGCTGCGAGTGCGATATGCCTGTGCGAATGCTATTGCGGCTAAGGGCGGGCCTCCGTAGTGTCGTGGCCGGGATGATCCCCGATTGTTTGGCGCTCGTGCTGGCTGCCACGGCGACAATCGTGAGGTAGATGGCTCCGGTGGGGAGAGCTGTGCAGCAAAATTGTAATGGAGGAAGCCGCTGGTATGCTGGGCAGATGGTATGCTGGTAGGAGTGTGTTGAGGATGTCGCTCTGTTGCGGGGACAAGATGAGTAGCAGTGACGGAAAGGTAGCCAAGAGTGACGCCGGGGGGCGAAAGACCAGGTGGGGGTTCGCGGTCAAAGGTTGAAGCCAAAGCCGAGGTACTGAAATACGATTCGGCGTTTAGGGCGGGATTTTTGGGTGATTTTCCAGGGAAGGGCGGGCCCGATGGCAGGGAAGAACGTGCTGGCGATGATTCTGAGAGACCTTTGGGGACTTGGTCCGGCAGAGGTTGAGAGCGAAGATGAGAGATGAAGCAAAACCTGGGAGGCAGAGTGTCTTGTGCGGGAAGGGCCGGTATTGCTTTGTTGATGGGTACGGGGTGCAACTGAGCAATGCGCGAACGGGGGTGCCCCCGTCTTGTCGGCTAGATGAATTCACACCCGGCGGAGGTGCGGCGACAGGGTGCGTTTGGGCCAGGCAAGGAGTGGGCTGGTGTGCACTATATGCTGCAGGGTGGTGGCAGGTCGGGCGTGCACCTTTGGTAATAGGAGCAGTTGAAATGTGCGCCGGCGGCCGTATTGGGTGGCTTGATAGGCCAAGGATCCCCTGCCGAAACCAGCGAAGTGGGAAACACAAAGGGCGAGCAGCGGCGTGTGCCCGTGCGGGTGCTCGTACTGGTGCCCGTCGTGCGGGGGAGGTTGGAGAGAAGACGACGCTGAGAGCAAGGGACGGGGATCTCTGGGAGGTCTCTGTCGGTGGATCTTGTCTAGGCCTTGGAAGACGCACGATGGACGCAAGGCAGCAAGATGAGGCTGCGACGAGGCGGGGGAGATGGCGAAGAGATGAGTGAGCCAAGGAGCGAGGGAGCGAGCAAGGTGAGGCGATGCGCAAAGAGCAAGAAGGGGGGGGAGACCGGTTGCGGGTGCAGTGATTGGCGTCCAATTACCTTGATCGGCTTGCTAGGCCGGTGGTGCGCTGCTATCAGTCAATTGACGGCGAGCGCGTCGAGGTCCAGGTCCACGGTCAATGGTCAATGGTCAGTGGTCCAGTGGTCAGTGGTCAATGGGGTCAGGGCCAAAAGTGGCACAGGAGGCTCAGGCAGGGCGATGCAAGTATACGACAGGGAACTGCAGCTCGATGCGATGCGATGCGGTGCGGAGTGGTGCGGTGCGATGCGGTCCCGATCCAGAGGTCTTGGAAAATGGGCGAGTGAAAACAAGCGGCAAAGAAGGGAAGGAGTGGGCGGGTGAACGAGTGGGCGTGGTGCGTGCGGCAGCCAGGCCAAGCGAGGCGAGGCGAGGCGAGGCGAGAGGACAGGGCAGGGCACACGGAGCAAGTGACAGCTCCTCGTCGAAGGTGCAAAAAGGATGCTGCAGCAGAGTGGGGAGGGGCACAAGTGCAGACGCTCTCCGCCTCCTCCTGCTACGCGCTCTCCCTCTTCCTCCTCCTGATCCCCTCACCACGCGACCGGCTACTCCGACTCAATACATAATGAATCAAATTGATTTCTGTAGGTGTCATAAGTATGGCAGGCACCTCGGCAACAGCTAGATCTGAGGCGCGCGGGATGACGCCCGTGGCGGCGGCCAGCGAAACAAGCGTCCGCTTGTTCGAACGACGCCCACACTCGCTTTTGATTGAGTCAATTGGTCAGGTAACTAGAGTCAGACATCCGTGGCTTTTTTTCGCGCTTGTTAGGCGGGTGGGGGTGCGTGAAATCGAGTTGGGCCCGGGCGTATACACGGTCCGAGCTTATGATCTTCGGGCACTTTCCAACCGCCACACGTAGATTGCGGGGCCAAGGAGCGGCCACGACGACCAGGTGGCCCGCTGGGTGGGCCAAATCGCCCGCAATCTTGCCCTGCGCACGGTCGAGACACACATGAGGTTGGAACATTCCGTTGTTGAATGCTGCAATCGCAGTACCCGCGTAAAGCAGGGCGGCAGCCGGCCCGGCCAGCGAATGGGGCGCCGCTATGACCCTTGGCATCAGCCGCGAGTGAGAACGTTGCGTTCAGATCCAGTCCAGGTCATTTCGTCTCTCTCTGCAACGACGGTCTCAAGAATGACGCATGGTGTCCACCCGCAATTGCGCCCTGCGTGGTGTTCATCGGGCGCCAGCGCTCACTGTCTTGCTTGTGTCCGCGCCCTTGCCTTGCCTTGCCTGCTCTCGCCTTTGCTGTTTGCGGCGTCGTTGCGGGTGGGGTGGGCATGTCTTTTCTGCGCTTGCCCTGCCTTGGCTTGCCTTTGCTCATGCTCGTTTTCTGGGCAGGCGCTTCCGCCCTCTTTTGGCAATCTCTGCACGTGTTTCGGAGTCCGCGTCGAGGCTGGCTCCGGCGGCGACCTAGGGCGGATCTGCCTTTGCGCAATTACGCGCCGATCATGGGCGTCAGTCGGCCAAGGCGCTTGCAGACGCGAGCACCGCCGGGTCAAGCGGGGGTCAGGCAGGCAGCAGGCAGGCAAGGCAGGCTGGGACAGGCAGGCAGACACGCGTCTCTCTGTGCTCACTATCCGAACACAATACAAGTACAATACAATACGGGCGAGTCGCCGATGAGGCGTAACGACAATGCCTGGACGCACAGCATTGCGCAGCAATTGAAACAATACACACAAGACAAAGCTCAGCAGGCTCACCGTTACAAGACGCAACTTGGCAAGGTCGCCATTTCAACCTCCGCCTTCTCTGTGCCTGGCATCAGGAAGGATGGACGTCTTTCAGCGGCCAGCGGCTCCAATTCAGGATCAAGTTTTTTGCGTCAAGTCTTGGTTTGTAGCGCCCCTCCGCGAAGCGCTGGGCGACGCAATGCTGCGCTGGAAGTCGGGGCCGTCTGTGGAGGCAGGAACGATGAGGCTGCGATTGGTGCGGCTCGCTGCTGAGGAATCGAATCGGAGTAGGCTTGCCCGCCAAGGACCGAGGGCGGAGCACGCACTAAGAATGAGCGTTTGCGCTCCTTTGCGGGAGCAAATTGCAGAATCAGCTCAGAGGAACCCGCGAAGACCACGAAGACCAGCAAGACTGTGCTGGGCGGCGACGTCGATTTCAAATTGTGTGCAAGTACTGGCTAGCATTCAATTTCGCGAGCGACCAAGATGTGCTTGCGAGCATATTTCCTCTGCTATCTTCTCTCGCCGTGCCGGAGTTACAGTAAGAAATGCGAGCTCACACCCGAGATGTGCGTACGCGGGCGTATTCCGCCCCGACTTGACAGGTGACACCCCCTCGGCACTAGCTTAGCCAATCGCGCAGGCTATGCCTACCTGCCTCTAGGCGAGGCCGCCAAAGTCAAAATTTAGAAGGAGCAGGGTCCTTCCACGGGAGGAGGCCCTCTTCGTCGTGGTACACCGCTCGCGACGCACTGCAAGGAAAGCAAGCGGCGCGGCGCGCGCGCCAGGCGGTGCGGCATCGCCCTCGCCTCGCCTCGCCGACCCGCCCTCTTCTCGGGGCGTGTGTGCATCAGACTGTACCTTACCTCCGTCGGAGCCCGTAAGTAACCAAAAGCCGAAGCAACCACCCCATTTTCTTTTGCGACACCCAAGCGAAGGAGTGAAAAACTACCCGGACACGGACGGACAACCAGCCCTCAGCCCTGCCTCGCGCGGACACCACCACCAACCGTACAGTTATCGCAGCAGCGTAGCGTAGCGTGCCGGCTGCTGCGAGGTGATCAATGGCGCAAGCAAAAGACAGACCCAAGGGTTTCTCTCTCCTGCGCCCCGTTTCGCGCCTGCGCCTGCCTGCCTGCCTGCGTACTTATCGTCATGCGAAACGCAGCAGCGCATGCAGGCGCGAGCTGAGGTCAGAGCAGACGCACACGCACGCGCTAAGTAGCAATGCTGCGACACTCGCGACGCGGGGCAGCCGAAGTGGGGCCGGGGATCAGGCCAAGCCGCACAGCGCCGGGCAAAGGCAAATAACGGAGGAACGGGAATCTCTCAGCCGAGAGCCCCGAGGCGAGGCGAGGCGAGGTTCGCCTCGGAGCCGAGTAAGGGGCGGGCGGCGGAGCCAGGCCGGAGCTAGTGCTAGTGCTATTACTGTGAGGCGTGAGTTGACAGCGGGACAAAGGGCGAAACGAAAGCGAGGCGTAAATGATGAGGAGACGAAATGTCAAGCCGATTATACCTTTGTTTCCGTAAGTACAGGGCGACCCCGCCCAGTCGGATGCACGCACAAGTTGGACGGCGCCCGCATATCCTCTGACAAAAAAAAAAAAATCAACACACACGGGCAGGATCCGATTTGCCCGTGCATCCGACTGGGCGGGGTCGTGCTGTACCCAAATGAGTCGAGCACGTGCCGGACAGGCGAACACCAGTCTTGGTTTCGCACCAGTCTCGGTTTGGTAAGGAGACGACGATATCATTTGCGCCACTACGCAAACGAGCAAGAGCTACGGGCAGAGCGGAACGGGACGGTAACGGTCCACCACGCCACAGTTTCGACGGGCGGTCCAAGGCTTCATTTTCAGCAATAGATATCGTCCTGTCCTTGTCGGTCGACGACGTGCTCCTCTTCAAATCAGCGGCAAGGATCTCCCCCTAACAGCATACACGCACGCATCGCCCACCGAGGGACACGCACTGCCTCGATCCAATCCCCGCAGTACCTACTACTGCCGCACAAAGTCGATGTCGTGCTTCTTGTTGAGCGTGGCGGAGTAGAGCGTCTCGCCAGTGTAAGATCGCTTAAAGTCGACGATCATCTGCGTCTCATTCTTAAAGGTGAAGGTCGCGTAGCTGTAGTCGTCGGCGTAGGCAAAGTCATTGTAGTCTTGCTTTGTGCCGACGTCCGTCAGGCCCTGAGGTAGGTAGATTGCAAAAGGCGGCAGGCATCCTCGGGGTCAGTAGGCAGCTTCAAACAAAAACTCGCAGACACGGCGCCAATCCTCTTCCTCACCTCGATGTTCCCCGAGCCACCGGAAACGACGTACAGCGGCGCCTTGGGGTTATCGTACCCGGCTGGGTCCGCCGTGCCATTGTACACCGGACGGAACAGCTGACTGTTGTGCACATGCCCAAAGACGCTCACGTCGACGCCGTACTTGTAGAATAGCGGCTCAAAGGCGTCTTGACACGCCGTGCAGACATTGTGGTCGCTGGAGGCGCCAGTCGAGTACTGTGGGGGCACAAAGAGGACGTACGTACATTCATGATCAGCAACGGACGTCTCGCCACTACACTCGCTCGCTCGCTCGCTCGCTCGCTGCACTCACCCAGGGTCTGTGCCCAGCCGTCATGACAAAGGGCGTTACGCTGCGGTCGACGCTGGCCAAGTCCGCCTCGATGAACTCGAGCTGCTGATTGTCATACCCAAAGGGTCCGGAGTTGAGCGATGTCCCAGGCCCATCTGGGGCGTCTTCAAAGTCCGTCTCGGTATCGATCATCACGACGTGCACCATGCCGTAGTCGAAGCTGTACCAAAAGGGCGGCTTGGCCAGCGCCGCGGCCTTGTTGGCCAGGGCGCGTGCCGTCTCGTTGGATGAGGCCGAGGGGAACGTCGTGGGCATCGTCTTGCCGAAACGGGTCATGAAGTCTGTGAAGTTCTTCTGGCCCGTCGGGCACAGTGCTGGAGTCGCCTCGCTGCAGTCGGCTGTCGGGGACAGCACAGGTGCCAAGGCTCAAAAGTCAGATGCAGCCTCACGGACCGACCGACCCGCCGCCGCCGCCGCCGCCCGTCCGCCTCACTCACCTTCGTGGTTGCCAGGACTCGCCATCCAGGGAATCCTGCCCGTGACGGGGGCCGTCTGCTGGTAAAAGTTCTCCAGAATGGCAATGAAAGCATTCTTACCATCGAGGAGGTTCTTGCCCTTCAAGTACCAGTCATCGGCATAGGCAAAGTCGCCCGGGTGGATCCAGAGCTCGTAGTCGTCAATTGTCTTGGCGAGTGCGCCGATGGTGGTGTGGTTCAGCGCGGGCTGGACTTGCGGGATCTCACTCCGCCTGCTTGCGTTACCCTGGATGGTGAAGCCGTCTTCGCCATAGACTCCCAGGTCGACGACGGTGTTGAGCGAAAAGGGCGTCTGCGGAAGGGAATTGGCGGGTTGTGAGTGCCGGCATGGCCTCGCCATTATCCCCACGTGGAGGCCACTCACCTTATCGCCGGCAGCCCGCGGACTCTTGAAAAAGTCGGTACTGCTGTTCGTCGATTGAATTTTATAGTAGTACTTCGTGGCCGGCTCGAGGCCCGTAAGTGTTACCGAATTGAACCAGGTGCGCGACGTAGGGTACGTCGACGAGTCGCTGCTGGAGGAGCATGCCGTCTGGTCGAGCGAGTCTGGACTCGAGCCGTAGCTGACGCACGGCTTGGAGAGCTGCTCAAAGGTGTTCCAGCCGACGGACATTGCTGCGCGAGAGAAAGCGCGCGGAGAGGGTGTGTCAGTGGAGCACCAATGATGTCTACGCCGCCACACGCCCACGCCGCCCGCTCACCATCAGGCCCGCGAATAGCCAAGCGCTGCTGCGTCGGGGTGGTCTTGTCCTCGGGGATGGGCGCCAGGCTGGCTCCGCCCAGGGCTACGCCTGCGAGGAGCGGCAGTGCCTGTACGAAGGTCGAGAGGGCGTGCATTGCAGGCAGTATGCGGTCGAGCTGCGTCAGGAGCGGGGGTGGTGGGGTGGTGAAGAAGAAGACCTTGTCTGCAAAGAGGGAAGGATACCGAGGGGCCCAACAAAGAGTCCCACTCTTTAAGAAGCTTGCAATTTGTCGTCCGGCCGTCTCCCAAGAAGACTTGAACATGAACTTGAACCTACCATTGCCAGATCCAAGTGTCCCGCAGGTGCTCCCACGCTTCATTCACCATGTGGTGCGTTCCTGTTGTGGAACAACCCATCATGACGTCGGCCTCCCCTTTTGCGCCGTGGGCGTCGCTTGATTGCAAATCACAGACCGCTGCTCGTAGACCTGCGGCCTCGTGCCCTGTCGCCGTGCGACAAGTGACAGTGGCAGGATGGCCGCGGCCATTCCGAATGGATTCATCAATCGAAGCGTCGAGGCATCGAGCGAGGGAGCGAGCGAGCACACGAGGTGCGGGCGATCTGGTTGCGGTGCGGTGCTGTGCGAAGCAAGGTCCAAGTCCACCCGCCCCTCTCCTCGCCCACCTCCCTCCCTCCAGCCGGCCATCCATCAAGCCGGCGATTCAAAGCAAAGCAACTCCAGAAGAAACCAATAAGAAGAAAGTGATACATCGGCTGCAATTCCGCGCCTTGCTTTGCGAGTCCACCTCGAGGGAGGGGAGCCAACGTGCGTGACAGTGGGCCGTGCACGTGTTTGCGCTGCAGAGAGAGACTCGCCGTGCAGTGCGGGGGGACTGGGGACTGGGGACTGAGCTGAGGTGCAGTGCAGCGCAGCACAGCGCGGACGACCGGCGACGGCGAACAGGAACCTGAACCTGAGCTGAGAGTGAGAGTGAGCGGATAGGAGAACCTTCTTTTCTCTGACGGGCAAGGTACGGCCGGCGTGACAAGAGGATGGAGAGGGGTGGATTTGCAATCCAGGGAACGGCGTCAAGTTGTCGACGTGGGGGTGGAACATGTGACTCGGCATCTTTAGCGACGGAGGTTGGAGAACGAAATAGACTTTAGCGACGAGACACGACACATACAAACCTCGCTTCGAAGCAACGTGCGCCGTACGACATTGCGGGAGCCGGGCACTCGTCTCTAATCAAGCAACCAAGCAAAGTTGGAAGTCCACTGTGGATGAAACGTTGCCCAATGTAAGGCGAATGGTGGTCTATTACCAATACAGTGCAATACAATGCAATGCCATGAGCCTCGCAGCAGGGCAGCGGCGACTTTCTCCGAAGCATTTCGGGGAAGAAGTCGCACGGTACAAAGGAGATGCTCCACAGGCACAGGCACAGGCACCGGCACGGTCAGCAGCATCGCCAGCACCTCCGCCCTCGCTTAGATGTTGCCACGCCGGACGCCAGACGCCGCGGTGACTCGGACTTCAAAGTAGCATTCTTTCGCCTTAATCCAGCTTGTTTCCACCCTTTTCTTTCCTTTCCTGAACGAGCAGCCAACCAGCCCCTCGCTGTAGGTCGTATGGGCGACAACCGTACTCGTCACTCCCCACAATCCCGTGTATGATCGGTCTGAGTTTCGCCAGGCTGCTTCGGACTCCGCCAAGCTCTACCGGCGGCGACCGCGGCGGCGGGGGCGAGGCGATCACTGAATCTGGGCACAGGCAGCGCCGACCATCCGGAAACAAGCCTGGCTTGAATCAGACCGCATTGCGCTGGTGCTTTCGGCGATGGGGCCGGTTGCTGCGTGAATTGCGCTGGTGCGTTTGAGCTGCGGCCGTGCATTGCCGGATGCTTGAAGTGCCCGAGGAACTGGCAGGCTGGGCCATCTCTTGCTCCTCGAAGCATGGTATGTCCTGGTCGTGCGCTTGATGTGTGTGCAAGACGAGCTGTTTGTCATCTGGACGCCTGGGCGCCGCGCGGATGGGCACGACCCATCGGCAATTGAGTGTGCGTAGTGTGGTGATGGTGGTAGCCTTAGCTGCCACTGCGACCTTTCAACTTCTTCTACTCCTTCGGGAGTGGCCTTGAACGTCCCCACAACCCCTACGTCCCACTCCCACTCCCAGCCCTCCTCGGCGGCTCCTCTACCTGAATCCACCCTTTCCTCCCCGCGAGACTGATCCTCCCTCGTGGCGCCCTATCATGCTCGTCCCCCTCTCCCCTCTCCTTCCCATGCCCATGTCCGTGACCTCCACCCTCGCCCTCCTGGTTACTTAGAGCAGCATTCTGCCGCGCAGGACAGGGCAAGAGAGACGATGCCGAGACGGTGAGGAGCGAGCCGAGGAAGGTGGCGATGAAGATCGAAGAGGTGAGGGAGCGGCGGTTGCGCGTAAAGGTAGTGTAGAAGGAGGAGGAGGCGGGCATGTTTGGTGGGTGGCGTGGCGTGGCGTGGCGGGGCGTGGGACAGGAGGCGGCGGACGAGGGACGTGGACGAGGGATGCCTTTGTCGTCTAGGGTACTTTATGTGCAATAGTCACATTGGGCAGTGGGAAGCAGAAGAGGGACAAGAACGTCGAGACATTGTTGACCTGGGCGCGGGGTAGTCCGGGGCCTGAGTCACGTGACTTTTGTAGACTGACCCTTCACGGCTCTTGGAATGTCCCTGATCTGGCTCGGCTGATCGTTGGCAGGGATTCTCTTCACACAGGATTGTACATTGACTCTGGTCCAGCCTGTTTCAGAGACGACTGCCACGATGATGACGGCGTCGTCGCAGGCCCTTCTGACTGAGTCCAACACCAGGACGGCTCACCGCGCGTCGCGGCATTCCAGCCAATGAGGTGTTTCAATTGGTGGTCATTTACCGCCGCCAGGGACGACCAAGTCGCCGGTGCAGCGATTCAATGGGCACCACTCTCAATCGATGTGAATGTCTGTTATCCCTCATAACCTCATCGCGGGGAAAAGTCGGCCAGCGACTCGCTAGCCTAAACACAACCAGCTCCTCACCATGCCTGTCGTGCCGTGCCTCTGCGCGAGGTCCGACTCCGGCTCCGGCTCCTGCTCCTGCTCTGCGATAAACAGACGGCCTATAAACGCCGACCTGCCCCGTCCTTGACAGGTCCGTCCGTGGCTTGCTTTCTTTAGCGCAGACCCTTCCCATAATTGTTCCCACACGAATGACCTCGGAGATAAGCTCACGGGTCCTGGCGGGTGGGCGGGTGGTCTGTGCATACTTCGCTTAAGCTCCGACGCCAAGGGCATGACTCACTCACTCGCTCGCTCGGGAAGCACGTCGTGGCGTTCGCCGCTTGCACAATGGGAAGAATGCCGGGAAGGAGGCAGTCTTCGTCGAGGTTCTTTCGAATCGGGCTGGGCTGCTAACGCATCGCAGTAAAGCGTCGACGGAGTGCGTAAGTATGCATTGTAATTTTTGTACTTCCAGGTTTCAACACTTCGATCCCGCCCACTGCGTCTTTCCTGTCATTCTGTTCTCTGCACTCAGTTCTTCCTCATGGTCGTATTCTCTGCCACATCTCCTTCTACCCTGGCGCAAGCCCGCGCCATTACCAGCCTGCGAGCGCAGAGCCTCAGCCATGATGGCGGCCACGACGGCAACGGGGACGTGGTCACCGCATACCAGGGTGCCCTCGGCGTCGCCCCGACTCGGAGCAGCATCGCCATCGAGCGTACAGACGAAGGCGATGATGACGACGACGACTCAGCTACCGCGCCGGGGGGAACCGATCTCGGGGCGATTCCCCTTCGCCGCCTATCGTTTGCGGGCAGTACTCCCAGAAGTCACACTGCCGATGGCGATGGCGCGGGCGATGTCAAGTCGACTCCGGCTACTCCGCAACTCGCCTCCCCCGCGGCAGAAAGCGACGACTCTTCGCCCCCTTCCCCCGGCGGCGGGGAAGCTCCCGGCGATGCGACGCCCGAACTTGAGCCCATGGACCGCGGGTGGGGTGCTTACCGCTTCCTCGCGGGCAGCGTCATCTTCGAGACGATGATCTGGGGCGGCGCTTACTCGTTTGGGTCGTTCCAAAACTACTTTGAGCACGACCCTCGCTCGGGGCTGTACGGCCGCGCCTCGCCCACTGCTACATCCGCAATTGGAACACTCGTCCTCGCAGGACAACACTTTGTACCGCTCCTCACGCGCGGCTTCTTCCGGACGTACCCGCACCTCATTAAGCGCACAGCCATGGGCAGTATCGTCCTGAGCGCGGCGTGTCTTATCGTGGCCAGCGCATGCGAAACCAACGTCGTGGCGCTCCTCGCGTTCCAGGGCATCCTCTATGGGATCCTCTCCGGCGTGACGTTTGCGCCCGTCATACTCTGGCTTCCGCAGTGGTTCGATAAGCGTCGAGGTACAGCAAGTGGCATCATCTACTCGGGAAGCGGCGTCGGCGGGACAATATTGCCCATTGTTGCACAGCAACTCCTCGACCGCGTGGGCTTTGCCTGGACACTGCGCATCACAGCAGCCTACACATTCGTCCTCACTGGCCTTGCACTGTGGTTGCTCAAGCCACGCTTGCCCATCGTCCGACCGCAGGGCAATACTCACCACGTCCAGTCAACGCCGTCCAATGCCGCGGGCGCAGGCGGCCGCACACGATCCCTCCTACGCATCCTCAGCCCAGGCAGCCTCCACGCGATGCTCACCCCCCTCGGACTCGTCCTCTCCGCCACCATCATCTGCCAGGCCTCGGCGTGGTGCACCGTCAGTCTGTACATTGCTTCGTACGCTTCGTCCCTCGGCCTGTCCTCCACGACGGCTACGGGTGTCCTATCTGCATTCAACGCCGCCGCAACAGTAGGCTATTTCGTCGGACGGCTCATCGACCTCGTTCGCGCGCCATATACATTCATCATGGCGACGTCTACGGGCGCGTGCGCGCTCCTCGCCCTCTTCCTCCTTGGCTTCGCTAGCTCCCTCCCGCTCTTGCTCGTCTTTGTCCTCCTCTTTGGCGTAGCAGGCGGAGGGTTCACGACCTTCCTCACCCCGCTGAGTAAAGACCTCGCACTGGTGCGAAACCAGGACATGGTCGCATTCTACTATGCGCTCATCTTTGTGCGGGGCATCGCCGCCGTAGGAGGGCCCCTCGTGGGAGGATCGCTGTACGACCAGAGCAAGGCCGGCGACTATGCGCTGTATGGTACGAGAGGGTTCAGAGGACTCGTCCTCTTTGTGGGAAGCGGCATGATACTCGCTACTGGGTTCGCCCTCGCTGCGACGCATCTGAGGCGCAGATATGTGCGATGAGGGCGCGAGTACTCGCCTTGTAGCTTCGTCAATCAGCTCAGATTCTTTCCTTTCTTCTTCCTAGACTCTCTTGCTCTCGCTCGGGGCACCAACACACGCATGTGCAGTCCGTTTTTTCTCTACCCCCCTGGAAGCGCAGCTCCTCGTCTCGTCTCTATTCTCACGGACTCACAGCTCCTCGTCTCGTCTCTCGCCCCTCATGCACGCAGGTCTCCTCGCCTTGTCCTCGTCTCATTAGAGATGTCATTCGAAATTTTGTTGCGTGCCGGATAAATGGAAATACAAAAGCTTCGGTGGGAGAAAGATCAATGTATGCGCGCAGGATCGAAGCGCGCAAGAGTGGCGCTATTGGTGTGCGACGATGCCTTGCGACGGTCTGCCTGACCACCGAGTGTATGCGCTCACCAGCCCCGGCCGGCCATCTTGCCACCGGGCATCTTGTCCGAGATGGTGAGACCGACCATGGCCTCACCGAGGTTCGTCGATACCTGTGCGAGCTTGGCGGGGTCCTCGTAGTGGGCGACTGCCTGAACAATGGCCTTTGCCCGCTCTGCCTGGTTGTCTCCCTTGAAGATGCCTGAGCCCACAAAGACGCCGTCGGAGCCAAGCTGCATCATGAGGGCTGCGTCGGCCGGCGTGGCGACACCGCCGGCGGCGAAGTTGACGACGGGGAGGCGCTTCAAGCGAGCAGTCTCCTTGAGCAGGTGGAAGGGGGCCTGCAGGGGTGGGTGAGGTGGTTAGGCAAATAGCCAGGGAAGTGTGAGCGCGCAAGGTGCATGATGAGCAGTGCAGGGTGGCACATGCCTGTATGCCGCACGCGTCACGAGCCAACGCACCTGAATCTCCTTGGCGTATGCGTAGAGCTCCTCATCGTTCATGCTGGCAGCCCTGCGGATCTCAGCCTGGACGGTGCGCTGGTGCCTGACGGCCTCGACGACGTTTCCGGTACCTGCCTCGCCCTTGGTCCGGATCATGGCGGCACCCTCGGAGATTCGGCGAAGGGCCTCGCCCAAGTTGCGGCAGCCGCACACAAAGGGAACCTTGAAGGGGTGCTTGTTGATGTGGTGCTCGTCGTCTGCGGGCGTGAGGACCTCGGACTCGTCGATGTAGTCGACGTTGAGCGACTGGAGGATCTGTGCCTCGACAAAGTGGCCGATACGGCACTTGGCCTGGCGTGAATAGCGGGCGTGGTGGGAGCGTCAAGGGCGGCGGAGCAGGTCAGTACATGCTGCAAGCTTTGCTACTCTAGCCCTCCCGCGCCAGTGTCCCATCTTACCATGACGGGAATGGAGACGGCTTCGATGATCTCCTTGATCATCTTGGGGTCAGACATGCGTGCGACGCCGCCCTCTACGCGAATGTCGGCGGGGACGCGCTCGAGGGCCATGACGGCACAGGCACCAGCCTCCTCGGCGATGCGGGCTTGCTCGACGTTGACGACGTCCTGGGACGGGGCAGGAAGGTGGGCTAAACGTGTGAGCATATGGGTGGCAAGATTAATGGCGGCACTGTCTGTATGCAGACACCAACCATGATGACGCCGCCCTTGAGCATCTGGGCCAGACCGCTCTTAACACCAAAGGTGCCGAGGTTGCTGGACTCTGCCTTGTATGAGCCGGTTGCGGAGCGGGAGATGACGCCGCCCTTGTCAGCGGGGGTGATGCCGTTGGAGGGGGCTGCGCTGGGTGCGGCGGGGCCGCTGGCGGGGATGATGGTGGGGTTTTCGGCGGACATGGTCGTGAGGGCGAAGAGGTGTGTGTGTGTGGGTGGGTGGGTGGGTGATAAGGTGGGAAGAAGGCAAAGATGGGGAGAGGACTAGGTTGAGTCTCTTGTAACGGCCACGCCAAGTCTTTAAGAAGGCTTTCTTGTAAGCCTTTCTTGTCTTGGTCACTGAGTCAGTCGCCGACGAGAAGATCCTGGCCGTGAGTGACTGCACGCCATTGGGTGTGTGACTGGTGACTCCACTGTGCCCTGCCTGCCCTGCCTGCCTGCCTGCCTGCCTGCCTGCCTGCCGCCTACCCTCCGCCCACCTGCTGCCCACCTGCACCTGCCGCCGCTTGCTGATCGAATCACACCACAGTCTGCCCCTCCCTGGTCTGCTTGGCAAGCTTTGTTTCCAGGGCAAAAGGCCCCGATCGCGCAACACGAGCGGCAGCGGCAGCGGCGGCGGCAGCAGCAAGCAAGCAAGCAAGCGGTACGCACGCCTCGGCCACTCGGCCACACTCTCGAAGCCCACGAGGCTTGCCTGCCATGACTCGCCTCGCCTCGCCTTGCATTGACACACAGTGATCTCTTCTCTTGTGCCTTGCCTGTCCGCCCACGCGCCCATCCGCACTCCGCCACACCCGCACACCCGCACCCACACCCCGCTTGACTTGACCATTCTTCTCCACTCAAAGCCGGTCCGGCGGCAGACGCTTCGCCCGCATCTCTGTCAGTCAGGGCGCGCACACACGCACGCACACCCTCGCTCGCAGCAACCGCACCACGCACCACGCAGACACGCAACCTTCTCACTGACTCGCACGCACGGCCTTGCCACAAAAGCTCCGAAGGAGGAGCAGCCGGCCACGACAACGGGAGAATCTGGAAGATGGTGCCCCCCAGTCAGACGCAAAGTGCAGCTACAAACCAACTCACACTCGCAGCAAAGTTTGGATGGCGATTGGTACTACCTTAGCTCATCAGCACAACCGGACTCGCCCGCGTTCCCCACTCTTACCGTCATCCGCATCAGTGGCGATGGGGGACGAGTCATACCAGCGCCATTCGCCATTGCCCATAGCAAAGCCCAGAGAGATGCTGACCTAAAAGGGCTCGGCGAGCATCGGCCATTGACCGGTCCGATGACCAGTCACGTGATCTGGTGTGCGTGTCTCCTCGGCTCCGAAGTGTCCCCGCGAGACAAATTTCGCGGGCGCCCTGGGCCACGGACGCTGCAGCCTTGTGCAGACGGGCGCCGATATTCGACGAGGTGAGCGGCAACTCCTTCCAATCCAGACGTCTTGATACCTTGTGAATCTCTCGCCGCCCTCGATCAACTCCTCCTTTACCTCCTCACTGCCGTTGCTGCAGTATCTCAGTCGCGACTGAAAGTGCGTTCTCTTCAAGGAGCAAAGAGCGCCTTTGAATTCAGCAAACAGACAGGCGAAGCGCCAAGTTTCATCGTCGGCTTCCTCCCTTTACAAAACGAGATTTGAATCTAGCAACGCAGCTGTAATCCCATACCCCGCTTGATCCGCCAACATGCAGATCTTCAGGTGAGTTGCCGCCAGCGTCACTGTGCCAAGATCAGGAGGGATCTTTGACTGAGCATACATTCATCCATTCCCTGCTTTGCGTGTCCTCGCCCGCAGGTGCCACTTCTGCTCTGCGCCGTGCTACCCCGGCCACGGCATCATGTTTGTGCGCAACGACGCAAAGTGCTTCCGCTTCTGCAAGTCCAAGTGCCACAAGAACTTTAAGATGAAGCGCAACCCGCGCAAGGTCCGGTGGACCAAGGCCTTCCGCAAGGCCAGCGGCAAGGAGATGACCGTCGACTCGACGCTCGAGTTCGAGAAGCGCCGTCATGTACCCGTGCGGTACAACCGCGAGCTGGTGCAAAAGACGATTGCGGCCATGGCGCGCATCCAGGAGATCAAGTCCCGTCGCGAGGCAGCCTTCTACAAGGCACGCATGGTCAAGGCAAAGGGTGGCAAGGTCGCACAGAGGGAGCGCGACAGGCTGGCAGTGCACAAGAATGCACACCTCAAGGCAGCGCTGGGCAAGGAAAAGGAGAGGGCCGTGGCAAAGAGCGCAGCAGTCGCTGCCATTCGGGAAAAGAGTCGCGAGAACAGGGAGCGGGTGCGCGTCACCAATGGCGCAAAGGCCAAGAAGAGCAACCTCGTTGCGGGCGAGGGTACATCGATGTGAGTGGCGTCGAAACAGCGACGTTGGCATATAGTCTGCCTTCACTCCCGCTTGATACACTGTGCTGACAAACATTTCACCTCCTTGCGCTTGCCATTCCCTCCCTCAGGAGCATGGACATGTAAATGCAACGTCCACACGCCCCCGTCAGGCTTCCGTTTGTCCCTCCTCCTCCGTCTACGCTAGGCGCCCTGTCTCTCCCCTTTGTTCCTACTACATCGCGCGAGCGAGCGATTCCCTGTATTCAATGTCATTTGTGCCTCTCAGACTGTTTGGTGTCAGCGCGGGCTGTGTGTGCATGCTGTCCGACCGCAGGCGTCGTCGGTGCATGTATGCAGGCGACGCATCAGAAGTCCTAGTGGCCAGCACATCATATGCGCTCTCGTGATGATATCCTTCCTTGACATTACAGGGAGCCGATGTACAACTGAATTCTGTTCGTCACGCCAGGAATGCCTTGAAGCCCCTCGTCGCCGTTGCTACACGCCACCCTTATAGACGAGTACACATTTGGAATTGATGCCCGCATGTCCGCGTCTACTTGGAGGTGGTGAGCTTGCCGACGATGTTGTAGCGCTTGGTGTAGTAGGCGACCTGTGTTGGCGTGGCGTGGCGTGGCGTGGCGTGGAGTGGGTGCCGAGTCAGTTACACTGTCATGCGCGGGCTCGTCGGGGCGCGCCCAAACTCGCCACTCACCCAATCATCCAGCACCTTGAGCTGCTTCTGGTCCAACGTCGAGTAATCGCTCACTGCATCCTCGGGCTTCAGACTGCTCATCCCCAGTCCGCGACTGCCGTCCTTGCCCGCAAAGATGTGGTACCCCTTGCCCGGGGCGTACATCTCACGCTTGGGGCTCACGTCGAATACGTTGCCCTTGATGCAGACGTAGACGGGCTTGTCCGCGTCAGCGCCATTGTACTGCGCGAGCTCCTCGGGCGTGATGGGGTCGTCCTTTGGGGGGTGCGTGGGCGAAGTGGTAGGTTCCATCATTTTTGGGCAGTTGGCGGCGTCGTGTGGGTGAGGAAGTGGTGTTGTGAGTTAGTTGGTGGGTGTGAATGGTGTATTGTACGCAATAACACGAGTGGTAAGGGTGTGGGGGGACAGGATACAATGCCCCGCTGAATAATTCGCCTTGGACCGCAACGACTCCACCTCGGTTTGCTCACGGCAATGCGATTGAAATCCCTAGACGGCCACAGCCAGACCAGACCAGACAAGAGGCTCGGATGCCGGCGCGCGCGCTCAGGCCACTCGCGCGCCTCGAGTTCTCCTCCTCCTTGTCACGCTTGCCGGTCACTGGTGATTGGTGGAAGTGGATTACAATACCGCCAGTCAGGGGAAATTTTCACCAACTTTGAGCTGATGCTGCGTCTTGATAAAGGCTGCGCATCAACCAACTTACTGCTTGACAAGGGCGGACTTGCGGGCAAAAAGTGTGAGCAGCGACGTGGGGGACATGCCTTGATCATCACCATCCTTCTTTGGCCGTGGCCCTTTTGCACTCAGCCACCACCGCGCCGCGGCCGCGCTGCGCTGGCGTGGAGACGAGCCCAGCCCCGTCTGTGCGCGTGAGCGTGCGAGGGAGAGATTCCTTCCTTCGCGAGCATGGGCTCATGATACAGGGGCCAAGTCAATGGTTGTTGGACAGGTCTCAATCGTGACAACACTCACCTCCACAACATACCGTCACAACCACAAAGGGCTCTCGAACGCACTCAGCCCCGTCCCGCTGACGGTTACCCAACCTTCCAACCATGGCGCCGCCGAGACATAGCGGCGACTCGAGCAGCCTCCGCTCTCCCTTCTTCTCGCTGCGAACCCTCTTGACATTCACCCTCGTCGCCGTCTGTGCATTCGTATCCTCCACGTCGGCACTCACCGAGCTAGCAGCTGGCCAATTCGAATCCTACATTGCTCGTCTCGGTACCCCGCGCTTCTCCTCTTCCCCTTCCCTGTCCCTCTCGCCGCGGTATCACCGCATCGTCACACACGCAGAGGGCACCGTCGAGGCTGGCAAGGCCCAGACCGCCCTCTTTTCCGTATCAGAGAGCAACGTCGTCGGTGCATCCAACCCGCGCAACGGTGCCATTGTATGGAGGCAGCACCTCGATGCGCCGATTCAGGGCTTTTGGCTCGACTCGGACACCGCAGTCGTCGTCAGCGGCGAGGGCGGAGAAAAGGTACAGGTCTTCCAGGCCCTCGGTGGCTGGCTCCTCTGGTCCAAGCAGCTCCTTCAGCCCGGACAAGGCGTGCGGGCCGATGATGAGCCATATGCGCCGTCGCAGAGCGACCAGGAAGCAAGGCCGTCCGCAGACGTCGTCTTTGTGCCCTCGGCAGAAGACGCCCGGTGGGACCCAGTCGTCCTCAACAATGGCGACACGGTACGCAGGTTCGACGTCGAGACAGGCAAGGAGCTCTGGAAGTTCAGCCGTCATGCAAATGGCGAAGACTCTGGCAAAAACCCTTCTGTTCGCATCGTCGCTACCACTTCCAGCTACATTCACCTCTTGTCCCTCGTCGACTCGAACCCAACCACCTTTGGCCTTCAACACCAGGTCCTATCGGCGCAGACTGGTGCACTCCTCTATACCGCTCCCTTGCACGGCGTCTCCATCAGCCGCGAGCGAGGTGCTGCCGACTTGATCCCCTTTGGCCTCAACCCGCCTGCAGGTGGTGCATCCTCCTCCGCTGCGCCTCCCCAGCCCCACGTCATGTGGCTTCACACCGACGGCACTGTTCGATCCCTGCCCCTGGCACTCCCGCCCCTCGATGCCGCTGCTGCTGCTTCCTTCAAGTTCAAGCTTCCTTCCCCCAAGACCGTCTACTCCAAGGAGGACAAGGAGAAGTTCATTGCCATTCGTGCCGTCGGACTCGGCGACCGTGGCTACGCAATTGGTATGCGCGACAGCGGCAAGGCCGAGGTCCTCTACTTCAAGCCAGAAGGCAAAGAGCGCAACCTCGTCGGCCTCTGGGAATTCGAAGACGATGCACCCGACGCAGTCTACTCTGGCGCATTTGACCGACAGGGATCCGCATACATCGACCGTGTCTTCTTCCAGCGCTCCCAGCATTTGCTCAATTTCCACGTCTTTTGGGCAGATACCAACGCGGGCGAAGGCCAAGTCACTGGCTTCTCCTTCCGCTGGGACCACGACATGCACGGAGACGTCCTCGCCTGTCCCTTTGAGGTCAGCCCCGTCTCCCCTTACCAGCTCATTACCCGCAGTGCATTTGTCACTCGCAGTGGTTCTTACCAGATGATCCAAGAGGACCGACACAATTGGATCATCGAAGAGGGTCTTGCAAGCGCAGAGCACGTCGCCTTTGTCGACTTGCCCCGCCGAGCTCGACCCTCGGGTTCCGACGTCAGCTCCGAGGAAGCCCTACGCCTCTTGCGTCAGGAAGGTCCCGTGGGTCGAGTTGTGCGCCACCTCAAAGCCGTCGCCAACATCCCCCAGTCCGTCGTCAATACCGTCAAGGACGTCCTTTCGGCCGGCTCCAGGCGCAGCGGCGCCGCTGCCGGTCGCGCTGCCATGGCTGCATACGATGACCTTCCCATTCCTCCCGAGGAGGCCGGACTCCCCGCTCGCGAGATCAAGCCGGCGGCGCCAGCTGCTCGGAACAGGAACCCAAAGGCGTCCCCAGCTGACGAGGAGCCCGCCATCGATTCGGTGGCACCCCGAGTCGTCGACGCCGAGGCCTCTGCTGCCCTCTACTCTGACAAGTGGGGTCTGAGGCAGCTCATGGTCACCGCTAGCGCCAAGGGAAAGATCTATGCACAGGACACTGGTCTTCGCTCCAAGTTTGTCTGGGAAAAGTCACTCGTTGGCTTTGGCCAGGGACAGGGCGCCCGCCCGCCCATCGTCGACGTCAAGTACCTCGGCGTTGTGCGGGAGGCGCGGACAAACAGCTTCTACGACAAGAAGTCTTCCGCGTACGTCGTCGACCACCTCGATCCCCTCGCCTACGTCGTTGCAGAGGTCGAGCAGCCGGGGACCCCGCGAGCCACAAACGTCTGGGAGCTGAACCCTCTCACCGGCGAGTTTGTGGATGATGCCATGACGGGCAAGCCTCTGGTCATGGGAGCCGTCGAAGAAGTACGCAAAGTCAAGGGCGAAGAGGCACTGGCCATTGTCGACTCGAAGCAGACGCTGCAGCTGTGGCCCCAGGATGAGAAGACGGCCCGTGCCTTTGCATCGACCTTGGGCAAGACGCCGTTTTACTACACGCAGATTGCCGGTGACCGCCGCCAACTCGTCGGCTACGGACTACCCGCCAACTTCACCCTGTCCAACGCAGTGCCCCTCGAGAATACGTGGTCATGGACCCTGCCCGATGGACAGGTCATCCTGTCGACGCACACCAGCTCCAGCCTCACCGACGCTGCCATTGCCTCTGCTGGCCGCGACATCAATGACTGGTTCCTTACCAAGATGCCCAAGCTGCTGGACCCGGCGATGCTCGTCGTCGTGAGCTACTCGTACTTGGACCACTCGCTGCTCGTCAACCTCGTCGACCAGTCCACGGGTGCCGTGCTGCACACGTACAGCGCGCCCAACGCCGGCGAGGTTGCCATTGAAGATCCCGTCCACGTTGCCTTTGTCGAGAATTGGTTGACCGTCGGATACAATGTGCGCAACGCAGACGAGGTCATCGGCGGACGCCTGGTCAGCATTGAGTACTACGACTTTGAGCCCTCGCTGGAGCGCTCCCTGTCCAATTGGTTCAGCCGCTCCCTGTCGCCTCGTGCAGACATCAACTCCAAGGACTCCAAGGCGCGCGCAAAGTCCGTCCTGACCCGCGCAAAGCAGATCAAGGCCTTTTCGCGGAGCTTCATCGTCCCCTCTTCGTGGCGTGGTGTCCGCTCCCTCGGCGTGACAGAAACGCTACACGGAGCCGCCGACCGGGCGCTGCTCGTCGCTTCCGGCAACGACGAGGTGCACGCCCTGCCCCGCCGCCTGCTGGACGCACGGCGTCCCTACGCCAAAGGCTCTCCGCAGCTCGCCGGCGGGAAACAGTCTCGTGTCGAGGCCGACTCGCTCCTCCCGCCGTGGGACCCGCTCCCCCCCAACGACGAGAAGCGCATTCTCACGCACGGGATCCACCTCCCAGCAGCATCGAGCGCACCGCACAGCGGCCTCCGCATCCACTCCCGCCGCACAAAGCTCGAGTCCACGACACTCCTCGCCGTACTGGGCAGCACCGACTTTTTCCTCACGAAGTTCAGCCCCGGTGGGGACTTTGACCTCCTGAGCTCCACGTTTGATAAGCTCCAGCTGGTGGGCACCATTGCGGTCCTCCTGGCTGGTATCCTCGTGACGAGGCCGATGCTCAAGGGCAAGACTCTCAAGGCTAGGTGGGCGTGAGAGTGTGTGTTGCGTTGAAACGAGGGGACCGGACGGTCGAGCCCCGTAGGGCGTGGTAGACCAAGCCCCGCTTGCAGGTTGCAGGTTGCAGATTTAGCTGGCTAGAAAGATTGTACATGGGCTCAGAAGTTGCACATGCGCTCGGGCGGGCGCTTTTCTCCCTCACCCTCCTTGTGATCTCGTCCACATCCACGTCCACATCCTGTTGCTCATTCGCACATATACGCATATTCTCATCAATACACTCCTTCTCAGAAAGCTTCTTCCTTGCTTCGCTCAGTGCGCATGCTGGAGCACAATGTGGCTCTTGCAGAAGGGACGGCAGGATGTCAAATCAGGGCAAACTGTGCTTGAATGTTGGTATGCCCACCTCCTCACCATCGCCAGCGTGGCATCATGATGATGCTGCCGCGCCTTCACGGAGCGGGGACCGAAGCGCAGATCGCCGAGGAGTAAGTGATTCCGTGCCTGCGGCAATGGCGCGACTGGCAAACTCGGGTGAGGGCAGATTTCAGCTGCGTGGGAAGCGTTTGCTCGCCTGCTATTTGTTTCGCTCTACCTGCAGTTGCAGTTGCGGCTGCAGTTGAGATGAGATGAGATGAGATGAGATGAGGTGAGGTGAGATGAGATCCAAGTGGGCAGCATCGAGATCTCGATCCCCATCAAAAGCAGCATTACCTAAGTATCTATCAGGGGGCGTGAATGCGTCTTCTCGCCGCAATTGCAGCAGGCTGGCTCGCTTTCGCTCTGCAAGAATCAGCCTGTTGCGTACAATGCACATGCGTGCGTGCGTGCGTGCGTGCGTGCGTGTGCGTGGCCTACTTGAGGGTACTGAACTCGGCTCCGCTTCTTCGCTTCGCTTCTGTTTCCGTTGGAAGTGGGATCCTTCGGTTGCGTCGCATGGCAGGAGGAGGGCCGTTCGTCGGGGATTGTGCGAGACAATGGCGATTGCGGTGTCATGATCGAGTGCGGCAAGAGCACTGGCCGGTAGGCTAGACGCGCTTTTGCTCCGCCTGGGGATCTCGGCTGGCGCTCCTTTGCCTTTGCGAAGTGCGATGCTCTGTGCTGCGATGGTGCATCGCGACAATGAGGCATTTCTGTGTCTGTCATCAGTGGTCCATTTCGAGGTCGCTTGTCCTTCTGCATCAGGCGGGAGCGTGGGCGGGAAGGTAAGCCTCTTGGGAATGAACGAATGGCTGGCTGTGCTGCGCTGTGACCTCGCCGGGAACCATGCCGAATCAGGCCGGGAAGCACGGAAAGGCGGTGCGGAGGCACGGAAGCCAGTCGGCCAGCCAGCCGGGAGTACGCAGGCGCGGGAACCAGACTAGCGTCACGGGCCATTGCGAGGGAGGGTCAGTCTGTGAGTGTGTGTCTGCCCGCCCGCCTGCCCGCCTGCCCGCCTGCCCGCCTGCCCGCCTGCCCGCCTGCCCGCCTGCCCGCCTGCCCGCCTGCCCGCCTGCCTGTCAGTGACCTCGCGTTGGCCCGCGCCCGCTGTCCTTCGGTTGTTCCCACAGACGCACAAATGAACGCACGCACGCACGAACGCGTGCACCAGCCAATTTAGGCAGGGCAGGAGGCGAGCGGGGGGCAGAAGACGGCACGGCAGGACAGATAGATCCCGAGGAGAAAGGGGAGAGAGGAGAGAGGACAAGAGAGAGAGAGAGAACCGACGACATCATCTTGTCTGGCCCGCGCGCACACTCGTGCACAAGGCACAGACAGACATGCAACGGATGGAGCAAGAGATGGCCTGCCGCTCCCTCAACCCGCAGCATTCGCATTCGCATCCGCACTCGCTCAAGCGAGCCACAAGTGGGGTTGAGGGGCAGCGGAACGAGCGAGGGAGGGGAGAGCGGAGCGTCGCGGTGCAGAGTCGCGGATTAGGCCATGTATGTAGAGAAGGGCGGAAGCGCTCTAAGCACCGACCGTCTTGTCCGACTCCAACTGCATCGGTGCTGCATTGATTCAAATCTACGTCTGTACAGCCATACAGCTGTACAGCTGTACTCCATCTCGGAAGGTGTAAACCAAGGTAGCGGAATGGAGACTCTCGGACCGAAAACGAGGTGCCCAAATCGAGCTCCAGAGAGAGGGAGAGAGAAAAAGTCGTGGTAGCTAGCACGTCAACGTCGATGCCCACCTCCCACCTCCCGCCTTCCTCCTCCTCATCCATCCATTCTTCCACCTCTGCGATGGATGATCATTCGTCGCTCTAAACCCTTCTCCCCCGCCCTCCCTGCAACGCATCGATCTTCCTATCGTATCCCATACCCACCGGACTCCGAGCCTCTGCCTTCATCATTTCATCCTCCGAGCTCCACCCGCGTCAGAGCTACGCCAGACTCGCTGCCAAAAGGGCGTCAACGAATCAGGCGCTTCCCAATAGCAACGGCAACGCCGCTCCTTTCCTCGGCCCGAGTCGGCGTGATCCCTTTTGCCGCTCACGTCTTCTGGGTGCATCCTTGGCATCCTTGAGCTGGAAGCTGGCGCCTGGAGCATTGTTCGCGAGCAGACAGACACGAAGCCACGTGAGCTCTTGATCACCGAGGTCAGAGCAAAAGTCCAGCCGGGCGTCCGGTATAGCCGCCAGAAACCGACGCGGAAGGGATACCTCCTTCACATGCTTGGCCAGTTCCAGAGGCACCTACGCTGCGTCGTGTACACCATCGCAACACCTTTTCAGAGGTCGAGCCCGAGCTGAGGCTGGGGCACCAGTAGCATCCCCAGCAAAGATCGGAAGCGACATTCGAACACATATACATCGACACTTGCAAGCTTCGTCGTGTCATTCCAGCACCCGCCGCGCTCGCTACCTTCCCGATCTCATCCAAGAAGCTTAAGCTCGAACCCGAGTCGAACCCAACCCGCCTGCGCCCGCAGATCAAAGCTCAAGACCTTTTCGCAGGAGGAGCAATTTGGGCCCGCCTACACAAGCATCACGCCGAGAAGCACCAGCACAACCTAGCACACCCCCAGCACACCAGCACTGGATAGCATGTCAGATCCGCAAGGCGCATCGTCGGCCAGCACTGGCGCTACGCCCCAGCAGCACAGCGCCACTGCCAGCACACCCGTCGTGATACCCGAGAGCCCATGCCCTCACGGATATGAGCAAAATCCTTATACCGCTGACCTCGCACGGGCTTGGAACTTCTTTGACCAAGTCCTCGCCATGCCCAGGCATGCATTCACTGGTGAGTCCGGTCGCGGGTTCCAGTGTGCCTCCTCGTCAGTGACTTTGCGACTCTGACCCCAGATGACTCCCCCTCATCCTCCACTTGCCTACCGTTCCCGCTCCCGCAGATCTCGGCGACAAGGGGGGCGTGACGCGCCTGGCGTATGCTGCGGACCCGCCCGTCCTGACCAAGCTCGATACGCTACAGGGCATCGCCTTTTTCAACGACGTCTCGCCAATCGACGTATACTCATGTATGCATCAACCGGGCCATCGCATCATCTGGGATACCCGCATCCATCAAGCAGGCATCCTCCGCCGCTACAGCCAAGTCGAGTTCCTCTTCTACCTGGTGGTCCGGGGCATCGGGCCCGTCTACTGGCCGCGCGACTTTGTTGGCGTGCAATCGGCAAGATGCTTCACGAGCAGCGGCCAAGTGGTGACGGATCGTGCCATTGCAGATAGTCATCGTATCGACCTCATCTACACCAGTGTGCAAGATTGCCCCATTGGGCCGCAGGAAGGCAAGGTGCGAGGCCACATGAACGTCGCCGGCTACAGGATAGAAGCTCGCGGCAATGGCTGTCAGGTCAGCTACGTCCTCAGTATTGACGTTGCTGCACCGATACCTGCCTGTGAGTACCCCTGTTGCGCGCGCCGCTACCCCGCTGCCTATTTGGATTGCTGACCATCCCTTCATGCACCCGCACCCGCACCCGCAACAGACATTCGGAAAACCCTCGTCGGAGAGCTCCCCATATCGCTCGCGCGCCTCCGAGACGCAATCCCCACATTCGGAGTCACGCCCTACATCCTCGACGAGTCGAGCTGCATCGCCATTCAGAACCACTTCTGGGACGCAGAGACGCGCAAGAGCCACGTCCGCGCCGTCGCAGTCAAGCAGGGCACCTTCGTCATCAAGCTCGACAATATACGGATGTACCCCTCGGGTATCCTCATGCCGACGATTACGGGGCCGGGCGGGCATTGTGTACGCGTGCAAGAAGCATTCACGGGAGATCGGCTGTACGTCCACGTCACCGAGAAGGGCATCGGCCTGGAGTGGACGCTCTCCTTTGAGCCGAGGGATAAAGAGCCGGAGCCTGATGGGCAGGCTGGGTGGTGGTGATTTCGTCGGGGTGCGGGGGCGGTTGCAGGTTCGGAGGCGGTCTCGCAGAGAGAAGGAAGCAAGGATGGGCGAGGCGAGCAGTGGAGGCTAGGAGAGAGACGATTCGTGATACCAGGCATTCAGCCGAAGAACCAAGAAACAGTACGGCCGCGACGACTTTGACCCCGGACCCAATCCCGACTCACTGCGCCACTCCACCTAGCCATGGTGCCCAGTGATGCTCTCAAGTATATAAGTACATTTATTCGCCCTTGTCCACGCCTCCCTTTCAAGTATTGTAGTGTATCGTGGCGCAAGCTGAGACGCGTTCTTCCTTTGTGCCTTTATTCTGCGCGACGACCTCACGCCGAAGGCCGAGCCTTACGACCCGGCGAGACGCAAATGCGATCCGGCTCGACACCGGACCTCACTGGTCATGCCATGCCTATGCCTATGCCTGTGGGATTTTGGGTTTGAAAGTCCGAGCCGGCGCCTCTGGCCTCGGCTTGCCTCGTGACCCTGCGATTTCGGTCTGAGGCGGGTCATGTCCGTCTGTGACACAATCCAAGGCTCCGGGAAGAAAGAAGAGGTCAGTTGTCAGCGGGGTGCTTCCTCGGCGGGAAGGAAGTGGAGAAGAGCAGTGCGCCACGCCAGGCGGGGAGGGTCCCTCGACATGAGTGTGGCATCGCCCTCGTCTGAGCTTTTGATGGGTTGCAAAGTCGGACATCATCGGCCGGAAGGAGCGCTCGCCCGACAGCGAGATGGCGTCGTCGGCGTCGGCGTCGGCGTCGGTGTGCATGTATTGTACTTAGACGGATGACATTCACCTTGGAATGCACTGCGTTGCGCGGACTGCATTGCCGCAATTGAGGGCGGGGGCCTGGACTCCACTCCATCGAGGCTGCGATACGACAATATATGCTTGTCACGAGATGTGCCGAAGCGGGACCACCAAAATTTCCGACTGTACGCCTTGCCTCCGAAATTCAACACCTCGGTAAAGTGGCTGTCTCGCCGCGGTCTCGCTCCTGTAGCACAGCATACAATCCAGTGTTGGTGGGTACCACTCAGACGAGCGCGCTGAATATGGCCTTGGCCTGACGCCTATTGGTTGCTCAATTCCGCCAATGTCTCGTCGACTGACACAGAATGTCTCCGAAAGTCGTTCTTTTGTTGCAAGAGTGAAGAGGGTCTGGTGCATGGCGGCCGGATCCGGGTCGGCGCCGGGCCATGGACTCGAGTCGAGACCTGACTCTGAAGACTGCCCTTTGTGCCCTGCTTGGCGCTTGCCCAGTCTAGTCACCGACGCCCGCCGCCGCTCAACGTGGCGTCCGGTGGAGAGGGCCAAGTGCAATACGGTGGGCTGCCACTGCGCATCCGTTGCTGCTCTGCGAGTCCTTGCTACGCTGAGTTGCTAACAAGTGAAAGACGTTCTTTTGTCGCCGCGTCATTGGTTGCGAGTCGGCCCTGGCTCAGGAGTTGGTTGAAGGACAATAGACGAGAAGAGGCGCAAGGACTGTGTTTGCTTGCACTCTTTCTTGGCCGGCCCGCAACTGCGACCTGCGACAAGTCGCGACTTGCTCCTGTCACTTCACTCGTGGCCCTGGAGGCCTGGACTCTTTTGGGAAATTGACGCGCGCGCGCGCAGTTCCAAAGTCTGTCGATGGACCCAAGTGGACCCAGTCAGCCGCGCAGCCTCGCAGCCTCGTGGCCCGTATCGCATCTGGCTTGCCCGCGGGGCGCCGCGCTGCCGGGCATCAGAGCAGTCAGGTCGCTTGCATTGGCCAGGCCAGGCAGTCTAGGCAATTTTCGTCCGCCGCCGGCATTAGGGAGAATCAGACAGACGGCAGGCGCACGGCTGCAGCGGTGCGTCCACCCGAAGGGTGCTGCGTAACGAAGTCTATGGTGTGTGCGTGTGTGTGCGTGTGTGTGCGTGTGTGTGCGTGTGTGTGCGTGTGTGTGCGTGTGTGTGCGTGTGTGTGCGTGTGTGTGCGTGTGTGTGCGTGTGTGTCTTGCTTGGTTGTCTCGTCCAGACGGCGTACGAACAAATGCCCAGGAAGTGGGTCGAGAATCAACACGATGACGGTGGGTGTGG
>RRYC01000047.1:0-63694 GCA_004016185.1 Quambalaria eucalypti
GGGGGCGGGAAGGGAAGGGAAGGGAAAGGATGAAGGGGGCCTCTTGATGGTGGGCTCGACTGCTGGCCAAGGCTACCTGCTACTTAATAAGGGGAAGGGCGGCGCCAGGAGATGGCGATAAGAGAAGTGGACGAGAAGCGGAAGAGAAGTGGAAGAGAAATGAACGAAGAAGAAAAAAGGTGGATCCAATCCCTTCCGTCACTCCACACCGAGATGGGATTGGCGGCAGCGGAAATGGCGTGCCTGAATCAGGGCCCGCTGTAGTCAGTCCATGGTGAGCGCAAGACAATTTTCGCCTGCGTATATGCAGGGACCGGCCAACTTGGATGGCACTGGATGAGCAAAGCAAGTCGTGAGATGAAGAAGCGCAGTCGGCCTTGTTCGCAGTTTCCGCAAAGACGATGGCAAAGAGGAGCACAATCTGAGTGCTTCCTAAGGAAGGAGCCGCTCGGATGGCGTGATGCGATGGCGGGCTGGTGTTACCCAGTGGGAGTAAGGCGATGGATCTCCGTCCTTGATGCCTACTTCACGCCTAGGCAATCCACGCAATCCACGCAATTGCCGGGCATTGGTCATCCTCGATCACAGACGGGCGTGCGTGCGGGAATGAAAGGGGGGGGGAGATAGGCTGCGTAATGGCCGCTCGTAGCCCGCCGCCTGCCGCCTGCCAGTCGTCAATCTGGAGAGGATGGTGCAATCCGACGTCGCGCTTGACGTGATTTGCTTCTCCACAAATTGGCAAGCAACCTGCCGCGCACATTCCGTCCCCGCACCAGATCTGGTCCAGGACGCTACGTCGGCTCCGAGGGGCGCGATAGCGGACGAGCTCGTATCCGAGCCTCTCTCTGGGCACGGCCCAATTGGCAGAGAAGTCCCGTATGCTGATGCATTCGTCCCTGGCTCGGCGAGACGTTGGGTCCGGCGCCTCCCACGGTACGGAGTCGCCTTGACAGTGCAGGTTCTGAACCATGCCCGGGCTTCTTCCTGTGGGGGCTCAGATCCATCGACTTTTGAATTGGCGTCCCTGTCTATACTAGGACACTGTATTGGTTGGGCTGCCCCCATCTCCCCGAGTGCAACGTGTACGGCCAGAGTGAGAATCGCGCGAGCACCTACCGTCATGCCACGAAAGAAGCCATCGAGACAAGCCTGGACACGGACGACGGCAAAGCGCATCTATGGTTGGTGGGACGCTCAAATCGGCACACATTTTGGGATGGTGGTACGTGCGAGTCGAGCATAGCCGCCGCGACCTGCGATATGTATGGGAACCCACCGGCGTGTCAACTCGTGGGAGTATGCCGAGTGGGGACGGCTAGCCGGGAGGGTTCCTCTCCTGCTGCACAGACCTCCACCGGCCGTCAGGGTACAATACTGTTCACAGCGGTCTGAGTCTGCGGGATGACGCTGCGAAGAGGCCATGACAGGCGCAGTTGCGATGTTTAGTGGCGGCCCATGCGCTCAAAGCTTGCTGCTGAAAGGATTACGGGGTGACCTGCCGCCGGAGCGTCCCTTGTTCACAGGAAATGTCCATTTGGTTGTCCGTGTGGTCAGCGTGTCGCATGGAGTCGTACCCATTTCCATTTTGCCCACTTGCAAGCCCGCCCCGGGTTGCCGGGTCAGCGTTTCGACTATTTCCAGGCAGCTCGTTGTGTCGTCACAATGAGCCTGGCCCGGGTGGCAATCTGTATCGCCTTCGCTTTGGGCGCGTTTGAGGTTTTTCCCGCCAGCGGCGACTGAGCGGACGGATGGAATGCCTGCCCTTCGGGGACCTAGAACAAAGCCAGTGCGCGCGCGCGCCAAGCAAGGCACCACAGCTGCCACGAGAGTCAAAGAAGATTTGAAGTCGGCTAAGTCGCGCACGCACGAACGATGTTGTGTGGCCCGCCGAGTGCCCGCACCACGGCCACACAATCAAACGCCGTCTTTGTCTCGCGCGTCAGGTCTCCCTCGTTCGGAAGTCTCAACGAACGGATGAATGAATGGCAAGAGGAGTGCGCGCGCGCGCAAATAGAGTGAGACGCAGTGGCTAGCGAGGCTTTGGTCGTGAATGGATTCGCTGGGGCCCGCGGGCAAAGTGCAAGCAACCCGACCTGACCCGGCGCTGGCCCGGCACTCGCAGCATCAATACCCCCAACCCAAAAGCATGGGCCAAGAACCAAGAAAATCCCCCTGTTCCTCCCTGTTTCTCCCCGCTGCCGCCGCCGCGTTGTGTCGGTCGCCGCCGCCCAAGTACATAGAGCTCGTCTGCCCCCCACGCCTGCGCGCGTGCGTGCGTGCGTGCGTGCAGACTGCATGAGTGAGCTGCGCTTCGCTGTCTGCTCTGCGCTGTCTGCTCCCATTCACGCCCACGCCGTCCGGCCGTTTTTCCTCGTCCTCGTCCTCGCAGCGCCCGTGGACCGCCGCCACTTTGATTGGGCAAGCAATGACTGCGAGCGCCGTGTGAGCGCTGGTGGGGCAAATCAGGGCGAATGAGCTGTCAAGTGGGTCAAGTTGGAGCACCAGCGGATTGAAATCAGACGACGCTCACCGACGGTGGCGTGGGCTGGGCGGTGGCGGGGGCTGTACGGACTGGACTGAGGCGCGGGCGCGACGAGACGGCGACGGCGAGCGGCGCACGCGCTGGTGCTGGGCTCCCGCCTGTGTTGGATTTGCGCGCCGCCTGGCCGTGTGGCCCAGGCTTACACTCAAGGCGCGGCTCGAGGCGAGCGACTCAAAGCGACTCAAGGCTCGACTCACCCGCCACGCCTGTCCTGGTGGGTCCACGAGGCCTCTGTGCTGGTGCCCCAGGCCCAACTGAAATCTCCGTGTGTCTGTCTGTCTCGCCGCCGAGGATTGCTCTCCAAATTAGGTCGCCCTCGTTCGCTGTCCAAGCGGCCCGCTTTGATTTCCCCCACCAATATATCTTCCTCCCCTTTCTTCATCCCCACGTCGATCACTTCCTCACCCTCCTTCCTCCTTCCCCCCACCCCCCCTTCATCACCACCACCGCCATCACCTCGCCACCCCACCTAACCGACTCCGCCCTCCGCCTTTCCACCCTCCCTTCCACCCTTCCCTGCCCCACCATGTCCTCGGCTGTAGCACCATCCGTCTCCGAGGCGCTTCCTCGCAAGACGGCCTCTTCTGCCGCTGGCGGCAAGGAAGCCGCCACCGCAGCACCGCAGAAGCCCGTCAAGTACTCTCACCGACAGGCAAAGTCTTACAAGAAGGAAGAGCTCAAGCCCTTCACCGTCCCTGACCTCACCGTCAAGGACCTTCTCACTGCCATTCCCAAGCACTGCTTTGAGCGCTCTGCCCTGCACTCGTCGCTCTACGTCCTCCAGGATGCCGTGCTGATTTCAGCCCTCGGCTACGCAGCCAGCTACATTGACCCCACCGTCAACGCATTCGACTTTTCCACCACGCCCGTCGCCCCGTACCTCGCCGCCTCGACTCAGGCCACGATTGCTCGCTGGTCTGCCTGGTTCCTCTACACCCTCCTCCAGGGCTGGGTCATGACGGGCGTCTGGATCATTGCTCACGAGTGCGGACACGGCGCATACTCGAACTCCAAGAAGATCAACAACGCCGTCGGTTGGGTTCTCCACAGCGCCCTCCTCGTGCCCTACTACTCTTGGAAGATCAGCCACGCCCGCCACCATGCTGCCACTGGTCACCTCACCCGCGACGAAGTCTTTGTTCCCCGCACTCGCGCCCAAAAGGGCCTCCTCCCCCTTCGCCCTGCCCAGTCCGATTCGGACGTCGAGGACGAGCAGACCATCGAGAAGTCCCTTCAGGGCAACAAGGAGGCCGCCCAGGACACTGCCGCCGCCGCCGCTGCTCCCGCTCAGGCCGAAGAGGAGACCTGGGGCGAGTGGTTCCACGAGCTCCTCGAGGACGCACCCGCCTACAACCTCGTCAACATTCTCATCCAGCAGCTCTTTGGCTGGCCCGCTTACCTCATCAACAACGCCTCTGGCCAGCTTCACTTCCCCAAGGGCACCAACCGTGAGTTTGTCGTGCGGGACGTGTGACTCTCTCACCCAACAAGGCTGTCTGACATTGGCTGACATTTCCATGCATTCCCTCGCCTCTTTCGCAGACTTCGACCCCGACTCGTTCATCTTCGAGAAGCGTCACCGCATGCAAATCATCATTTCCGACATCGGCCTGGCCATTGTCCTTGCCGCCATTGGCACTGCGATCCACCTGACGTCGTTTAGCACCGTTGCGCGCTACTACCTGATCCCCTACCTCTGGGTCAACCACTGGCTGGTGATGATCACGTACCTGCAGCACACCGACCCGCTTCTTCCCCACTACACGGCCGAAGCCTGGTCGTTCCCGCGGGGTGCTCTCTGCACCATTGACCGCAAGTGGTTGGGTCCCGTAGGTCCCTACCTGCTGCACGGCATTGCCGAGACGCACGTTGCGCACCACATCTCGTCGAAGATTCCGCACTACCACGCTTGGGAGGCGACTGACGCTCTCAAGGAGTTCCTCGGCGAGCACTACCACTGCACCGATGAAAACGTCTTTGTGAGCCTGTGGAAGACGATGCGCAACTGCAAGTTCGTCGAAGAGGGCGACAAGGTTGCCTTTTACCGCAACGCCCACGGCGTGCCTGCGCGTGCCGTCCAGGACCACGAGGGCGAGTCGGACTCGGGTCTCGCTTTGAGCGAGTAGGCGCGCACCGACCTTGTGACGTTGCACGAGGCTCCTTGTAGCCTGCGTAGGCCTTGGCTGCGGTTGCGGCTGGTATCTGGGTTTGTAGATTGCTGCCGGTAGTATTGGGGGCGAAGGAGGGACGTAATTTGCATGGGATTTTTCTTATCCCGACGTCCATCGTGACGCCTCGCTCGCGTCATCTTCCTACCTGTTCTTCGCTCCTCCTCGACTCCTCCACCACTATTCCCTGTGCGTCCCACTCCTATCACTTATTTCCCTCCCCCTCGTCCTCCCACCCACCTCTCTGCTTTCTTGTCCATTCTATTTAGTGCCCACGGCCACCCTCCCTACCCCCATCCAATTGCAGCGCGCATGCATTCTTCCTCCCGCGTCGCAGCCTAGTCTCGTCCTCTCTCTCTCTCGACCTCCCCTTGCATCCTCTTGCATACAACTCGCACTTCGCACCCCGCACTCGGCACCCCGCACCCGCACCTGCACCCGCACCGAATGACCTGAAATGAAATAGATTTGGAATTCCTCATCGAGTCAAAGCGGCGTCCGTGTGATGTGAGGGGGATGTAATACTCGTGCTATCAGCGCGGTCTTTGGTTCTATGAGCAGCCCTGATCTAGTAAGATGGCGCAGATCCATCTGATTGGATACCATTCTTTGCATTGACCGAGTATCATTTGCAATCAGACATCACGCCCGCTATCCCGTCGTGAGCGGATCTTGTGTCTGCTCCGGTTGCGCAACAAGTCTCGGTGCCGCCCGTCGACGTGGCGGAGTGGTGGGGGTGCGGTTGCGTTGCGGTGCGGTTGCGGGGCCTGTGCGCCTGTGCCCTGTGCCCGTGCATATGACGTGATGCGCGCTTTTGCCTTGACACGCACGCTTGCGCTTGCACGCACACCGTATCATGCGACTTGCGCCCTTTGGCGAGTCACAGGCAGGGAGGTCCGCGGAGGGCAGGCAGGCAGGCAGGGCCATTCGTTGGACGATATGGGCCGGCCGGCTGTTAATCGGAAGAAGGGTGGGCGTGCAGTGCAGTGCGTGAGTGCGTGCGTGTCAGAAGAAGAAGAAGAAGAAGAAGAAGAAGAAGATGATGAAGAGGGTGGAGTCATGGTTAATACAAGCGTGAGCATTACATCTTCCCCACCTTTCCCTCTTGATTGTATCGCTGGGAAGCCCATTGTTCACGCGCCACACACCACACCCCGCCTCGCACTTGATGTCTCCTTGGCCGTCGTCTGCCACCACCACCTTGTCTTCCCTTTCTCGCACTCGCACTCGCACTCGCCTCTTCGCCTCCTTTTCCCCTCGCCGTCCTCACCTCACCACCATGGCCGCCCCAACCACTACCACACGGCCAGCCCACAATGGCAACCCCACGCCCTCGCGCGTCGGCGCCATCACCGACCGCATCACCGCCGAATTCACGCGCGGGCCCGACGTCTGGTCCACCTTCACGCCAGCTGTATTCCCCGACTGCGTCAACCTCGGACAGGGCTTCATGAACTGGGCGCCTCCCGCATTCATCAAGGATGCACTCCGCGACTTTGCGAGTGAGCGCGTAGACGTGCACCATTACTCCCACCCCAAGGGCCGGCCTCGTCTCCGCCAGGCACTCGCCGATACGCAGAGCGAGTCCTACCGCAAGCCGCGGGATGCCAGCAAGGACGTCCTCTCACAGGATGGCGCCACGCCGCAGCAGCGGCCTGACGAAGGCGTGGCCATTGACCCAGAGACGGAAATCCAGATTACGGCGGGCGCAAATGGCGCAATCTACTGCGCCATGACGGCCTTTCTCGAGCCGGGCGATGAAGTCATTTTCATCTCCCCGCACTTTGACCAGTACGAGTGCGAAGTGACGTTCATGGGTGCCAAGCCCTTGTACGTGCCGCTGATCCCGCCCAAGGAGACGCACGGCTCGCAAGCCAGCGACTGGAAGGTCGACTGGGAGGCCCTCGAGGCTGCCATGGCGCGCCCACGCTGCAAGGCCATCATCTTCAATACGCCGCACAACCCCATTGGAAAGGTGTACACCCTCGAGGAGACGCAGAGGATGGCGGCCCTCTGCGTCAAGTACGACCAGCTCGTCGTCTCCGATGAAGTGTACGATATCCTCACCTTTGATGGGCAGCCCCACATCCGCATCGCCTCCCTCGAGGGAATGTGGAACCGCACCATCACAATCGGCTCGGGCGGCAAGACCTTTGCGGCTACGGGCTGGCGCATCGGCTGGGCAGTAGGACCCGAGCACCTCATCAAGCCGATTCTCGTCGTGCACACACGCATTACCTTCTGCACCAACTCGATTGCTGCAGAGGCCGCCGCCGTGGGACTGGAGCGTGCGCCCGCACTCTCCTTTTACGAGGAACAGCGCGCAGAGTACACGGCACGCAGGACCCAGCTCTGCGATGCCCTCGATGCCCTCGGCTTGCCCTACACTGTGCCGCAGGGCGCGTACTTCATCATGGCGGACGCGAGTGCCCTGGCCGTGCCAGAGGGGTACGAGTTTCCCCCCACCCTGCAGAAGCACTACCGTCTTGCGTACTTTGTTGCGCGCGAGGCAAAAGTCGTGTGTATCCCCGCTACGGCATTTGTCAGCGAGGAGCATGTCCCGACTTTTGAAAAGTGGTTGAGGTTTAGCTTTTGTAAGGACGAGGGCGGGAACAAGGGCGGGGATATCGAGGAGGCGGGTAAGAGGCTACAGGCACTCAAGAAGTACATCAAGGCTCAGTGAGGCGTGAGGCGAGGCGGGAGAGGGTGCGGAGCGAAGCAAAATGGGCGGGCGGGCGGTTCCCAAGGGTGAACAGTGGGAGTCGTGCCTGCGAGCGCAGCGTAGCCGTATAGAGTCCCCGTCCCCGTCCCCGTCCCCGTCCCCAGTCAGTTCCTTATTCACACGTGGTGCGGCCAAGGGGACAGACCAGAGCATAGATCCAGTCCCAATCCCAGTCCCAGTCCCAGTCAAGTCCCAAGTCCAAGTCCCATTTTCATTAATCTCAAGCCATTTCCTTTCCTTCACTTTACTTGTCTGACATTGCGAAGCCCCAGTCATGCCCTGCCCTATCCCACTCGGTCCCTTCTGTGTGCTATCCGAGACGCATATGAGGGCACAGAGCGACGACTGCAATGCTCATGGCGACTGCGGGTTCCCACATCAAGTACGCAAGGGCACACAAGTAGTGCGAGCGGGCGGGCGGGCGGGCGGGTGGTATGTCTTCATGCGATATACGCTATGACTCTGACTCTGACACTCTGAGGCATGCGCCGTATCCACCCCCAATCAATCCCACGCACACGAGTACTCGGGTGACGCACCGCACCGCGTCGCAAAGCTGGGACTTGAACTTGCAATTTATCGTCCTTTCCTGTGTGCAGGGGCCACGACGAAAACGCCGGGCTGTCTAGTCTAGCCCAGGAGAGGCTTAGACTTGGCCTCTCTCCTGGCAAAGCCGTCCTGCCATACTGCTTGGCTTTCATCTGGCAAGAAAGCCCATGGATCCCGCGTCGTGCGTCCCGCGTCGCGCCCTCGGCCTCGGCCTTTGCCCTCCTAGGACGCCTCTGCCTTACACGATGCGGACTCGCGGCTCACGACTCCCCACCACCTTTTGCTGCTGCTGCTGCTCCCCCGACGCCAACACCAACGCCAACGCCTAGGAGATGCGGCGCAAGCTGCGCCTGTATCGACGTGCGCATCGCAGCGTGTACCCGGCGTGCTGCGGCGCGTGCTGTGCGGATGGCCGATGTGTACTGCAGTGCAAGGCAGTCGTGGTGGTGCTTGGGTAGTCAGTAGCTGTGTGCGTGCGCTGGATCGGGCTGTGTGCGTAGACTCACAGTGGAAAGCGGTAGTGCTCCGCTGCTCTGTACAAGGACAAGTCTGGCCTCTACTGCTGCTGTTGCAGCGGCGGCAGCGGGGGTGCTATCGCCATCATCGTGGCCGTCGCTGCCGCGAATGACCTGGCCAGAGCAGGCAAAGGCAAAGACGTGCGTGCTACTTGCGCATGCTTCCTCCGTGGGGTCCGGGTCGACCACTACCGTCGTCTCTGTCTCTGCATCCGAATCCGAGTCGTCGTCGTCACTATCCCCGTCTTGATCCATGGCTTCGACTCCCCCAGGTGTGCCACTGGCCTTCCGCAAGCTCCTTGCAAGCCTCCGCGGGAGGACAGCCACAGCCACGGCGCAAATGGTAGCGCTGCATGGTATACCTGCCTGTACGAGTGCGAGCATCGCAGCATTGGTGAGAGCTGCGCGCTCCGTGGCGGGTAGCTCCGCATCAGGGTGTGGCTGTCGCGGCCTGATACTGCGTGCAGTGCGTGCCCCAATGGCTTTGCTCGCGCCGGGCGGTAGCGTCCTCTGGTGGGCAGCGTGATTCGTCGTCTGCAGCGTGAGCTGGATGAGGGTGCGAGGATGCAGATGTAGGAGAATGACGGAGACGAGGGCCGAGTGCAGACTCGAGGTAAAGGACGTGCCGGATATGCCGGGTAGGCCGTCCAGTGGGAAGTAGGTGATCTCGAGGGTGGAGCGGTCCGTCAGCTCATCACGAATGCGTACTTCCACGGGGCCATTGGCTGCGCATAGCGAGGATTGGTGACCTGGCGGGGTCGAAGATGGGGAAAATCGAAGGCTTTGCGGTCAGAAAGTGGCCAGGGAGATGCTGCACACTCGTGCTACGCTCACCAAAAGCAAAAGAACTGGAACCGTCAGCCTGGCTGAGGATGTCATGCCTGATCTTGATCGGACGGAGCTGGTGGGCGGCTCTCTGTGCGCTTGAGCGCGACGACTCGGCGAATGCTGACGACATGGTGCGCGAGGCGGTGGGTATTGGGTCTGTCCCTTTGTGATCGTTGCTGCTGGTTGTTTGGCTAGCAGAATGGTACTTTGCACTGCTCCACCAGCATCAAGCTGAGAAGAAGTTCTGTTTGACCGGATCGGGAGTGCGAGTGAGTGCGAGTCGTGCTTGCCTGCCTCGGGCTTACTGATTTCGCCCCCTTCGGATCCGAGATTCATCGGCGACCGGCCTTTGCTTTTCCGGGTCACGGCAGGCAGCCGGGCCACACACAGGCTCAGGCGAGCGAGTTATCATTTTGTCTCAATTGACGGCAGGCACAGAGAAAGCAGGCACAGGAACGGCCTTGCGAGCGACGCAGATGACGAACAAGGTTGCTCGCGCACAACGCAGCATTCAGTGTTCAACGTTCAACGTTCAGCGTTCGTCGATCGTCTTTTGCAGTTACTTAGCGTTTCAGCATTCGCTCGCAAAACCATGTCGGCTCTCGCGCTCGCGCTCGCGCCGCTGCGTCAACAAGGTTCAGTCCCACGCTGGTCGTCCGTGTCCGCCGCGGCTCTTGGCCTTTGTTCACAAGCGAGTCGGGCTCTCGCACCAGGGTTCATTGCCCGCCGAGGCCGAGATTTGCGGATGGGCCACGCCAAGCCAAGCTGAGCCACCCTTTTACCCGACTCCCTGCCCCTCTCTGTCTATCTCGGCCTGTCATCAAATCAGATATCAGCCGTCCTCGGTCATCAGCCAGCCCGTGTCCTGTGTGCTATTCGTGGCCGACGTGACGTGACGGGACGTGAGGAGATGATGACACCCCACCCGTCGCTGCGATAGCGCATGGGGTCACGCGGTGCGGTGCGGTTACGGTGCGGTTGCGGTGCCCGTGTCGCTCCGGGGTTGTCCGTCTCCGACGTCCGTCCGGCCGGCTCGCTTAAAGAGCTGCGGGCGTGTCCTCTCTCCCCTATTCAAGCCTTGTTTGCTTGCAGACTGCTCTTTGCGGCGGTGCATTCGCAGCGTGTTGAGCCGTCGTCGCGTTGTGGTGCAGCGCACTTACGTTGCAGCGTCTTGCTGCGTTTGGTGCATGTGCATGCTACTGTTTGCCCTGCCTGCACAGATCCATTCTGCCGCGGATGGCGTTGGGCGTGGTCGTGGCCTGCTCCTCGCCGCCTTTTGGCCCCGAGCGCCCCGGCACGCCCACGATCACGACCACGGGTACAAAGACGGAGAAAAGCCGCAAGCGACCAGGGTCACCCATCGCCCCGGTCTAGGGGCCGGGCCAGTTCAAGGTCAGCCAGCCAGGGTACGCAGCGTCTGGGACTGCCCCACTCCGGATTCGGGCGTGGATCACAATGGGATGGGGTGGCTTAACGCCTGGAATTCATTCATCCATTCAGTTCAATTCAATTGGCGCCGCGGCTGGGAGGCCCTTGCGAACACGGATGAATTGCCTTGAGCTGCGACTGAAATGCGAGCCACGCTGCGACTGGTTCCGCCGCGTCGTCCGCGGATTTCTTGACGCAAACGCAAAAAAATGGCAAAAAGAGGCGCGGCGGGACGAAGGCGGGTGAGGCGCGAAAAGGCGCGGGCGGGAGGCGCAAGACGGGAGATGCGGGTCCAAAGCAGTCGGGCGACGCGCCGTGGCACGACTGAATGGGACGTGAACTGGCTGGATGCGTGTGTGCGTGCGTTCGTGCGTCCCTGCGCCTGCCTGCCTGCCTGCCTCGCCTGCGCGCCTGTTCGCCGACGCGGTCGCCCGCCAGCTACGGCCAACCCACCCAAGCGGCCCCTCGCCTCGCCTCGCCGCCTCGTCTGCCCTTGCACTGCCTACGCACGCACGCACGCGTACGCCGTAGAGCTCACACGCTCCCGTCCTCTCGAGCAACGTTCAACGTCCAGCTATCCAGCGTCCAGTGTCCAGCGTCTGCCTGCCACTCGCTGCTCGCTGCCATCGGCTCTCCCTGACCTCCTCCCCTTCACAACCATATCTCCATCGTCATCGCTACCACCACCCCTCTCAGCCGCAGCCGTAGCAGCAGCATCGCCACCGAGGCAGTCGCTCTCGTTGGCTGCCCCGACCCGCGTCTGACCGAGTCCCATCCCCTCAAGTGCAAACACACCCCGCCCTTCACCCTACCCCGCCTCGCCTTTCAATCTTCGCACTCACCCCCCCTCACCATGTCCAATCAACGGTCACTGTAACAGTGAGCGCATCTGTGCGCCCACGCTCCGATTGGTTTGGATCTTAGCATCATCATCAACAAACTACAACGAACTCACAAACCTCGACCCTCGAAGTCGGCCCCAAGCCAACTGCACAACCGTCATCAATACTCGACTCCAGTTGCACTCGCCACCCTTCAACAACTCCACTCACCTCGTGTTCGCAAGTCGTTACGCAAGACGATAGACCCACGGTCTAGTCTCCCTCCCGTCCAACTCGACTTGCTCTACACACGATAGACACGCGCGCGTATCCTCGCTCACCCTCGTCGCCGTCGTCGCCACCCCGCCATCGTTTCGTCGCCAATTTCACCGACAAGACCCTCCTGCAGCACCCTTTCTGCTGTCAGAGCGCTGGACGTTCAATTTCGCAAAACCGTACCTTTCACTTCATCAAACCATTTGCGTTTGGTTTGCTCTCAGTGACGTGACCGCCATCGTCATCGTTGCTGCTACTCCGATTACGATCGCATCACAGCTCGCGCCTGCGCCCTATCCATTGCCCGCCCAGTGAAACCGAGCGCAAAACCCCTGCCAGGGTTTTACTTCAGACCGCCGGCTCAGCCCACGCCGCGCCTGCCATCTCGATCTCGATTCAATCAAATTAAACCATCGTAACCCCGGATCCCGGCGCGCACTCTCAAGCGTATTCGCGGCCTCTCGCTCCCATTCCGCGCCTTGACGTGCCCGAACCGCTCCATACCTCCCTTGCGCCACGCCACGCAAATCCCCGGGCCGACCTGATCCGACACGCTTTCCCCGCTTGCAAATCGGCGTACGTCATGGAGGGACCTCGAAGCTTTGGCACGCCGTCTGGCACCGCCGAACAGGCATGGCTGGACCAGCCAGACGAAGAAGATGATAGACCCCAATTTCAGGCCTTTCACTTTCACCATTCCTCCATCACAACCATCACAACTACCGTCGGGAGACAAGACGAAGAAACAGAAGAAGCTGCTGACGACGACGAGTACGACGAAGCCAACCGTCCCATGTCAGCGTACCGACGACGCAGTAGCAGCAGCAGCAGCAGCCGCACCTCAGCATTCGAGTCTGCCGACTCCGTCGCAGACGATTTCGACTCGCAACTCGTCCTCCACGTACCACCCCCGCAACCACGTCCTGCATCCTGCTCCCGCCCTCCCTGCCTCAAGACCACCCGCATCGTCTCTTCTGCCATTGGCAGTCCCATTGCATCCACTCCCATGCGCTTCTCCAACTCGCTAGACAGCGCAACGACCAGCTCCGCTCCCGTCTACTCCTTTTCTGCGCCGCGCCACTTTGTCGCTGCCGCCGCCGCAGCAGCATTGGCACAGAGCAAGCGACAAGTCCACTTTGACTCCTCCCCGCCCGAGTCCTTTGACACCTTCTCCTCCGACGACTACGACCGGTCGCAGATTGAATGCACGCAGGGTGGTTCCGAATTCGATCTCCGGTTACCTTCCAAGTGCAAGCGATACAATGGCGAAGGGGAGGAAGAGTCGGAATGTGAAGATGACTCGGCCAGCGAAACGGCGCGTTCGCCTCCCTTTGGTGCCCACGGGAGCACCGGATGGGCCCTTCTTCAACGCGGAGCCGTCATTGGCTCCCTCGGCGCAGGCCGCTCCAGACTGGACGCGGAGATGCACTCGACGGATAAGCCCGACTCGAATTGCGCCAGTTTGCCCGTGCACGGCTTCCGCTCCTTTGGCGGCTTGTCGGGCGGACAGCGTAGGGTTGGTCATGACCCCCTCTTCGACCAGGACGGCGGTGACGACTTGGAAACGCCCACATTTACCGTCAACGACGACGATGAGCTCGAAAGCGATAGCGCGGCGGCCTTTGAGGCAGCGGTCATCGCCTCGCTCCCCGTCAAGTCTCCCAATGCCACGCCCAAGCCCAGCCCCAGCATCATCCCCCGCTGGGCAAGGTGCGTGGACTACTTTGGAGAGGCATCGGAAGCATCGTCATCGTCGTCTTCAACCGCTTCTTCTTCGCAAGAGGGGTCACCGGCTTCGTCTCCCACGGGCCGTCCCGCGTCGTCTGTAGATGCATCCAGCCCCAGCCCAGCCCTGCAACAGGCCCCACTGCTATCTCCCATTACCACGATCGACCAAAAGGCCGACTCCGACCACAGCTCGTCCTCTTCCGTAGAGCATACACCCAGGATGCAGGCTTCCAACGGCATGCCCCCCTCGGCAGAGTCGGAGAGCCCGACAATATCAGTCATGGATTTGATGCTTTCGTCGACCTCGACACTAGGTCCCCATGACGCGCCCACGAGCACGGCAACACTGCACTCCCGTCGCCCTGCCCTCTCACGATCGCGGCAACTCGACCAGCGTGCGGAAGCCTTTCCCGTCGGCCATGCTCACGAAGTGACTCTGGGCCGTGACGGCGCTTCGTACGCATCGTGCCCACCATCTGAAAAGGAAGTCAGCCCAACTTTTGCCGTGACGCATTGCGAAGAGTCCGACCCACGCGCCTTTATGGCCACGCAGAACTCTCCCTCGCCCATGTCCTCACGCTGCTCCAGCACCGATCCTTGGAGCGGCCTGAGCAGCAGTGGAGACGAAGGTGCGCACAGCCCCTGTGGGCAGTGGAGCTCCTGCACATCGCCGGACATGGTTCCGATTGGCATTGCCGACGGGCCCGCGTCGCAGCTGAAGCTCTCACCTAGTGAAAGTGACATTATGCTGCATTCGCACGCGAGCTCAAGCGCAAGCGCTAGTGAGAGCGCTGCCGGTGTCATGACGGTGGGCAGTGCTGCCGCTGCTACTGCTGCTGCTGGCCCGCCAAGATCTGCGCTGAGCAGCGCACTCTCCCTCCTCGAGGCTGAGCTCAAGATGCATCCGCAGCACTCTGGCACCACGTCGCTGTCAACGTCAACGGACGAAGAGATGCCTTGGCCACCGACGCTGCGTTCTCCGCCTTCGCTTGATGCCAAGTCGCGGCGGAAATCTTCTCCAGGTGGCAGTGCCCGTCCTTCCTTTTCAGAAAAAGAGGGCGGCCGACCCAAGCCCAGCCGGCGGAAGTCTGCTTCGTTGAACAGTCAAGCATGCGACGACGATTCGTCTGGAAACACTTCGCCCAGCAATGGAGATGCCCCGAGGCGGAAATCTAGCAAGGGAGGAAGAGTGCACCGGTCGCAACCTTCGCGTAGCTCGTCGTGGGCTTGCGGCAGCATCGAGGACGAGGGTGCGCTGGGCGGGTTCTGAGCGACAGGCCCAGCCCAGCGGGCGTGGTACTAGGCAAGAAAAGAAAGAAGGACAGGAAGGGCATGCGGATGGTTGCTTGGATGGATGGACGGACACTGCTTGCATTCACACTTCGTATATCACACTACCCGTGGCGCGTGCTGCCAACACCCTCTTTCGACTCCCTACTCTTCCAATGTTGACCGCGTCCCATCTCATATCAGCCCGTGCATTTGTCCGTACACGCAAAGAAGGAATCAACGGAAGCAAAGCAAACAGCACCAACTAGCATCGACACTTGACTCATTGACCGCACGTCTGCGCCCGCCTCGTCCCTCGTACCCGTTGCCGCTATCGCTCCCACTTGAGCCCTTTTTTTCCTTGCTCGCGCTGCGCACTTTCTCCCCTCGTAGTTCCCGTCGCCCCTTGTTGATTCTGTTGCTCACATTGCATATCCGCCTTCAATCCCAAGACTGGTCCAGCTCCAGCTCCAGCTACCAGGGCGTGATTTCGTCGCCTGAGAGCAACGATTTGCGGGTATGTGAATGCTCGGCTTGACATTTGGTGATGCGGATCCGAGCGATTCTGTCTCCCAATCTAAGGTTCGAGCACGCCTGGTCCCTTGCGTTCGTCGCAGCGTCTCAGCCTCTCAGCACATGGCAAAGAAGAGTCTCCCTCGCCCTTTGAGCTTGAGTCTGAGCTTAATTCCCTTGCACGCCTCTCTCAACGACCGCCACGCGAAACGCGAAACGCGCAACGCCAACTGGCCGACGCGACGACGCGTGAAGTGAAAGAAGCGCGGATACGCGACGCGCCTCTTTCGTGGCGTGGCCGTGGCGAAGCGTGGCGTGGCGAGGGCGCGTCAATCAAGTCTAAAGGCGGGAAAGTGTGCGAGTGTGCCTTTTGATCTTCCCCTCTTCCTCACCCATACCGACAGCGATTTATTCACGAACCCCCATCTCACATCTCACAGGCATCGATACATTCCACGCAACTTTATACAGCATATACCCTCTACTACAGCAACTGACCCACGAACTCACACGCACTCACCAAGCCGCCAGAATGGCGTCGCAAAAGACACCCACGCGCAGCCAGGGTGCGCAGCCCACCCTCTTGGGTTTCTTCAAGAAGGTCGATGGCAATACGCCCAAGCGCCAGAATGCGCCCGCAGCCACAGCCTCAGCCACAGCAGCCTCACCTACGCCCACACGTAAAGCTCCCGCAGCCGCGTCTGCAAACGCAAAGGCACCTGCAGTCGTACCCCCCATGTCACCCCCGCAATCCAGCGCCAGCGGCTCACCTTCTCCAGCACCGTCCACCAATAACGTCAGAGCCAAGGCAGTGTCCGGTCCTGCCAGCCCATTCAAGACGCCGCTCAAGCAGAAATCCACGCAGCAGAGGCCCTCGCCAGCATCGCATGCTGCATTTAGCGCTAATGCCGGGGTGCCGACGCCGCCTGCTAGTAGCCCGGTGAGGCGAGTCGACGAAGACGATGAAGACGAAGACGACGACTTTGTGCCAGTCGTTGGCCGGGTGAGTTAGCTCAGTCAGCTGGCCTACCGCCGCGCATATACTCACCTACCTATCCGCCTCCTTTTTGCGTTCCTTCGCAGCGCGCGGCAGCAAACAAACGTCGCAACTACATTGAATCAGGCTCAGAGGACGATGATGATGCATCCGACTTTGAAGATGACGCCTCGGACGCTTCGCCAGCGCCTCCTCGCCGAGTTGCCTCTTCTTCTGTCTCCCGTCCACCAGCCAAGAAGCCGCGGCCTAGTGCACCGACCTCGGCGTCGACGACGCCCTCTCGTCCTGCCTTGGCCAGAGCCTCGACGTCTGCCAACTCTGCGTCTGGGGACAAGGAGAAGAAGGAATTCGTATTCCTCAATGACCGTACAGACGCCGAGGGCAACCGCCCAGGGGACCCAGACTTTGACCCTCGCACCATTCGCATTAGGCACTCTGACTGGGACGGTATGACCAACTTTGAGAGGCAGTACTGGGAGATCAAGCAGAACAATATGGACACTGTGCTGATGTTCCAGAAGGGCAAGTTCTACGAGATGTTCATCGAAGACGCATACATTGCCCACCGAGAGCTGGACCTCAAGCTCACAGACCGTGGTCGTATGCCCATGGTAGGCGTACCCGAGGCGTCCTTCGAGATGTTCGCCACTAAGCTCCTAGCACTCGGCTACAAGGTTGGCAGGGTAGACCAGACAGAGACGGCCATCGCCATGGGCATGCGCGGCAAGAATGGTCCTAAGCCAGAAATTGTTCACCGCGAGCTAAGGCACGTCATGACCACCGGTACCATGATCGAAGGCCTTGAGGATGACCTTGCCAATTATTGCGTCGCGCTCACTGAAGACATCCAGGTCAACGAAAATGGGCGCGAGACAGTTACGTTTGGCGTATGCCTCCTCGACGCTGCTACGAGCGACTTTACCCTCTCCGAATGGGCCGATGACCAAGGGAGGAACAATCTCGAGACCCTCCTGCGGTCCCTCCGTATCAAGGAGATTATTCATAAAAAGGGACAGCTCTCCAAGGATACGCTGCGAGTCATCCGCAATTGCACAAGCGGCGACTGTCGCATCACGATGCTGCGCGACGGCAAAGAGTGGCTGTCCATCGACGACACATTGTCCGAGCTCGGCAACATCTTTGGAGACCAAGAGTTCCCCGAAGCCATCACTTCTATGCAGGACAGAGCTGAGGCTATGTCTGCTCTAGGAGGTATGCTCGCCTATCTCTCGCAGCTGTCTCTCCTCAAGGACCTCACCTCGTCCAAGAATTTCAATACCCTCGACTCCCGCCGCAAAGCAGCGGGCCAGCCGATGAGACTTGATGCCAACACTCTCAGCCATCTCTGCGTCCTGCAGAATGAAGATGGCTCCGACAAGGGCACGCTCCATCGCCTGCTCAACCGCTGCATCACTCCATGTGGCAAGCGACTGTTCAAGCAATGGCTGACCCAGCCGCTCTCGGAAGCCAAGGCCATCGAGGAGAGGCTGGACGTCGTCGACGAGCTCATGGGCAATCACGACTTTGAGGACGCATTCGTCCTGCTCAAGCGCCTGCCCGACTTTGAGCGTCTTGTGCCCAAAGTTCACTCGGGAAAGATCAAGCCAAATGACTTTACAAAGCTCCTACAGGCCTTCAAGGACCTCGATGGCCACGTGGAGAACCTCCGCCAGCTTGGCGGCAGCGCACAGCTCCTCGTGGATCTGCTGGCGAGCATTCCGGACGTCGCAACCCTCGCAGGGGAGATTCACGCACGCTTCGTCATGGAAGAGGACGGATCGTTCCAGCCCTTGCCGGGTGCTGACGAGGACTTTGACCATGGTCAGGAGCTAGTTGCGCAGGTCGAAGAGGACCTCGAAGCCGAGTTGCGCAAGTACCGCAAGCAATTGGGACTCGGGACCCAGAAAAGGGGCGGCTGCAACTGGAAGCACAAGGGCACGAATGAAATCTACCAAGTCGAAGTGCCCCGCAAGACCAAGGTCCCCAGCGACTGGCTGGAAATTTCCTCGACTGCCAACGAAAAGGGCTACTATCCGCCCAAGGTCAAGGCCCTCGTGCTCGCTCTCAAGGAAGCCCGCGAGACGCGGCTCGCTGCCCTCAAAGCCTTCCACGGGCAGCTTTTTGCAGAGTTCAACGAGAAGAGCGCGACCTTCCTGGCTGCCGTACGTGGCGTAGCCCAAATCGACTGCTTGCTGAGTCTGGCGTTGAGCTCGCATGCCATGGGCGAGCCCACCTGCCGGCCTACCTTTGTCGAGCACGAGCGTGCCCTCGTCGAGTTTGAAGAACTTCGCCACCCGTGCATTGCCGGGGCTACCGATTTCATTGCCAACGACATTAAGATGGGCGGCGACGACGCTGAGGTGATTCTCCTCACCGGAGGCAACATGGCCGGAAAGAGCACGACGGCCCGCACCACTGCGACGGCTGTTATCCTCGCGCAGCTTGGGTGCCGCGTACCTGCCAAGGCCGCCGTCATTTCCCCTGTGGACCGCATCTGCAGTCGCATGGGCGCCAATGACCAAATTTTCAGGAACAGCTCGACGTTCATGGTGGAGATGGAGGAGGCAAGTCGCATCGTCAAGGAGTGTACGCCACGCTCCTTGGTCATTATGGACGAGCTCGGACGCGGGACCAGTACATTCGACGGGCACGCCATTGCCCATGCGGTCCTGCACCACCTCATCGCCAGGACGCGCTGCCTGTGCTTCTTCCTGACGCACTACCTCCAGCTCGCCTACGACTTCCAGGGCTATCCCCGCTGCGCGAACAAGCACATGGAAGTCCTCGTCGACGATGAGCAGCGCGACGTCATCTTCACCTACCGGCTCGTTTCGGGCGTCGCCGAGTCATCCTACGGCACACAAGTCGCGCACTTGGCTGGCGTGCCCGAAGATATCTGCGACCGAGCCAATGTCATTTCGCGCAACTTTGCAGAGACGACCCGCCAGAGTCAGGCGCAGCGCACGACGAGCGCGCTCCCCACGTCTACGCTGAGCGACTTTGCGTACCTCTTCCGCCTAGGGTCGGGCTCGGGCTCAGGCGCTGGATCAGAGACTGGCGGCAGAGGAATGGGTATGGGGCTCACCGCCGAAGAGCGCGAGAAGCAAGTCGTTTCCCAGCTCGAGGTCATACGCGCTCAAATGGAAAGGGTTGCCAGCGCAGCATCGGCGACGGCGGGGACGCAGCACCGCAGTAATGCGGCAGAGTGTGGTGGTGCTTCCGGTAGGAGTGGGGCTCTCTCGACGGCCGCGCCTCTCCCAGTCTGTACGTAGTCTCGTATCGCCAAGCAAAGTTGAATGATGATGAAAGTGTACATGTCTTGACCGTTGCGCTCTGCCTTGTCCTTCTTTTCCCCTCGTGCTCCTCTTTCTTGCCCGCTCTAGGTACAGACGAAGTCGAGAACATGCAGGAAGAAGACTTCGACGCACGACGCCTCAACGGCACCAAACGAAGACGCGGAGATGAGGCTGTCTCCGACGACGGCGACGACGATGCGACACGTCCCGTGGATATCTCCAGCCCTCTTTCCAGTCCCAGTCCCAGTCTATCGTCTCGCCCCGTCTCGCCCCCGCACATAGACCGCCGACCCAGCTCCAGCCCCACAAACGGACGCGCAAGCAGTCCCCTACTTGAGACGAAGCGCGCAGGCCTAAATGCATGGCGTACGCAGAGTCTGGGGGGAGAGAGTCAGGGGCAGGTAGGGGTGAAGGGCGTGTTTGGTGGGAGGGGACGGAAGCGGCGGGTCGTGGAGGCCTTGAATGGTGGCAGTGACGACGAGGAGGAGGGCCCTCCAGCGCCCGCTCAAGCGCCAGCACAAGCACAAGCTCCGACGAGGACCCCCGCTCCCGGCCCGCGCCCGCGCCCAGTCCCAGCCCCGGCCCCGGCCGAACAGCTCATCCTCGATCTCGGACAGCGCCTGCAATTGACGTGCAAAGAGTGCGCCATGTCGTATGACCGGAGCTCGCCCGAGGATGTCAGCATGCATAAGCGGCACCATGAGCGGGTGACGCGCGGCGTAGAGTGGAGCGCAAAGAGTCTCTGGAGGGAGGGGGAAGTTGTCGGGAAGGGCGAGGTGCGGGAGGGGTCGCTCCTCCGTGCATTGGGGATTGACGCTACCGCGGGGAAGACAAAGGGTAAGAGTAAGGGCAAGGGTAAGGGCAAGGGAGAGAGGTGGTGGATGTTTCCCGAGGGGCCGGGGGCGGCCATCGATGGCGCAGCCGCGCCGCTCTCCTCCAAAGGAGGCGCCGGGAAGAAGAGTGGTAGCACACCCTCTGCGCTCGAATTTGACCTCGACGCGCTTCTCGCTGCCAAGCCCAAGAACAGCCCCACGGCGAATTCCAAGACGGGCGCAAACGCCGACGCCAACGCCAATGCACAGTCCGGAACGGTACCACTACGCGTACTGCGGTACCATCTCGGGCACTTTCCCCTCTCCAGCGCGAGTTCCAGCTCGGGTGCAGGTGCAGGTTCCGGTGCAGGTGACGTCCCCTCGCCATGCGCCTCCCCGCAGAAACATGCCGTCGCCAAGAAATTGCACGAGGTCCTCTCCAACATGGACGACTCTCTCGGCGCTGCAGCGCTCCCACCGGCAGCACGCGACGAGGCGAGGCTCTACCTCGTAGTTGGCGCAGGACGCGTGCTAGGCTCCGCCGTAGCGGGGAGGATCCGTCCTGGGTGTGCGCGGCGGGTCCTTCCCTCGTGCTCTGCCCCCACCTCCACCTCCAGCTTCAGCTCGACCTCGCCTCCAACAGCGGAGGAAAAGCCGTCCGAGGACACCCCCACCCCCAACCCCAACCCCACTTCCACTTCGACAGAAGCCCTCTTCGCAAGTAGCACGCCCCTCCCCGAGGGCTCCACCCCGCTGGTAGGGATCCACAGGATCCACGTCCTCCCCTCTCTCCGACGAAACGGCATCGCCTCGCTCTTACTGGGTAGTATCCTCGATTCGTGGATCTACGGCATGAATGCCAGGGACATTGTGAGGGAATTGGGGGGTGGGTGGAGGGGGAATGTAGTGGGGTTTAGTCAGCCGACGGGCGAGGGGAGGGCCCTGGCGGAGGGGTGGTTGGGCGTGAGGGCGGGGAGCGATGAGCAGAGGGGTTGGGTCGTCTTTGAGGAGTAAGGCGGAGTGACGCGCAGGTCGCGTGCCTCGATCGTCTTGCATTGCCTGCATGTATGCATGTAGTTGTACCTAAGTAGCACGCAACAATGTACCATAGAAGGCATTTTTCACTTTCACGCAGTCAGACAGGCAGACAAACATCGCTACGCATATCCAAAGAGTGGCAGGACGGGCTGAGTGGCTTGGCTGGCTGGCTGGCTGGCTGGATAGATGAAACAAGTTTCCTATATACATGTACAAGATTTGGTTGCGCGTCGCGAAGCCCAAGAAAGAGCACAGTGGGAGGGAGCAGAGTAGCGAGCGAATAGGCTCGGCAGGGTGCCGCAGCCGGGTAATACCTAGGTCGTAGTGAATGTTCAATGAGGGAGCGATCCTCCGTGCCCCGTTTTGTCGCGCGCCCCATGCCGCCACCTCACATAATAACGCAGTCCTTGTCCTTGCTCGCCGCGCTGCTCTGGAAACCCATCTCCGCAAAGGTATTGTACTTCTTTGGCTCTGCTGCGGCGCTCCCGCTGCCAAGTCCACTTCCAGGCGCGCTCCCACTCCCGCTCCCACTCCCACTGCCCCCAGAAGCAGCAGAGACTCTACTCGCTTCCGACGACCTGCGGCGGTCCTGCGCAAACGCCGAGCCCGCGGGCGTACCGAGGTACGCGCTGGAAGCGTGCCGTGCAGGGCTCTGGGAGTGCGTGGGCGTCATGTGGCTGGGGCGGTTCATGCCCAGCCCAGCGGCCGAAGCGGCTGCCGCGCCTGTTGACGCCGCGGGCGGAGGGGCAGGGCGTGGCGTCGTCCTCCCCGAAGCAGGACCAGGACCAGGCGGCGGAGTCATGGCGCTCGGAGCGTAGCTCTCGGATAGGGTGTACCCCTGGAAAGAGCTCGGCGGCCCTACTTGCTGTGAGGCGGCGCGGACACGAGGAGGAGGGGTCTGGAATTGCTGCTGCTGCTGCGGCGTCGAAGACGAGGCGAGGCTGCTGCTGCTGTGGCTGTGGGGCATGCCACCTGGGCCCCCGCCCGCGCCGTTGCTCTCGCTAGGCGCCGATACTGCGCCACTTTCGCTGCCTTGCGGGGCTCCAGGGCGGCCGCGCGCAGGTGTCGGCGTGGCAGGCGAGAGGGGCACAGCGGGTGCTGCGGGTGCTGCGACGGCTGCGGCATTGACGAGCTTCATTGTGCGTTTCCGATGAATCTCCTTGACTTCGGGCGGGGGACTGTCATTGTTGCGCACAGTGAGGCTGCCAAATGCCGCAGCGACACCGGCACCAGAAGCGCCGTTGGCGGCAGCAGCAGCAGTGGAGCGATCCTCGGGCCGCTTGCCGCGTCCCTCGCGGACGGATCTGTCCTTTGCGGCAGTGTGCTTGCGCGTGAGCTTCGAGTCGAGGTGAGCCTCGTGCTCTGTGCGGGATAGCGTCTGCGCACTCGACGACGCAAGGGCCTCGAGGCGCTCAGCTGCGTCCGTGTTGCCATGGTTGGCCGCCTTCTTGTACCACTTGCGGGCGGCGCTGACATTCTTTTCGCAGCCCACGCCGACTTCGTTGTAATAGGCCAGGGCAAACTCGGCGCTGGGCAGGCCCTTGCGAGCGGCCTTTTCAGCAAAGGTAAAGGCCAGGCTCTCATTCTTGTCAAAGCACCCTTCGGCACCACAGAGGAACCACTTGGACACGGCCATGTCCGCTTCGATTTCGCCGCCCTTGGATGCGAGGGAGTAGTACTGTACCGAAAGAAGAGGGTCAAAGGCGCAGTCGAGCTGTGCGTACTCGTATGCCCAGCCGAGCTTGTACTGGGCCGGGGCAAAGTTGAAGTAGGCAGCCCGCTCAATGTAGCGCAATGCGGTGCGCTCGGCCGTGGTGGGTAGGTGGGGAGCTGCGGGGTCAGGCTGGGGTCGCAGCAGGTCCGAGGGTATATTGAGGTGGGAGAACTCGCCGGCAAAGAGCATGCCATAGATGTAGCTAGGCTGAGGCGTGTCTTCATTGACGCCGTTGGCAGCCTCTTGTAGGAGGGCCATGGCGGCGCGGTAGTCCTGCTTGATGCCCAGCTGGCCGAGGAGGTGAGCCATGCCCAGGCGGTAGACGCAGCCAATATCGTGAATGCTGCGGCCCCTCTGGTATGCGTCGACGGCACGCGGGACGTCATTGAGGTTCTCGTAGTCCCTGCCGATGCGGAACCACGAAGGCGGGAAGCCCAGACGACCCGAGAGCTCAAAGTCATTAAAGGCATTCTTGAGGTCTTTGCGGTGGTAGGAAGGAAAGTTCCCAGAGGCCCGGAGATCTCCGCGGAGGTAGAGTCCCTCGAGGTCGGGGGGATTTGCAGTGGCTCTGCGGTTGATGACGGCCATTGCCTCGTCGACGTACCTGACGAGGGTGGGGTCATTGAGGCTCATGCCATCGCCATGCTCGCGTTCGACGTACTTTACAACGATCTTGGCCCAGGCGAGCTTCATGCGCTCCTCGCCGCTGGCAAGCGCCTTCTCGCGCTTGGCGGCCAGTGCAGCCATGTCGGGGAGGGGTATGCAGAGAGGCGGTGGTCCGTCTGCGGGGCCATGTACCGACGGAGAGCGCAGACTGGCCGCGCTTGCCCTGCGTCCTTGTTGCCCGTAGTCGGGCGCAAGACCATCGGCGTACGAGTAAGAGTGAGGCATGTGGCCACCGCCGCCGTTGTGGTGCTGTGAGAGGGAGCTGCCGGGGCGGTTGATGCCGGCTGCTGCGCTCGAGGCGCGCTGAATAGAGGCGCCCAGCTGTGCGGGGTTGGGCGAGGGCGCGCGGTGGGCGGGATACTGGCCAGAAGCGGCGACACCAAAGGAAGGCTGCTGTTGGGCAGCGAGGTTGGGGCTGACAATCTGTCCCGGAGAAAAGGTGCCCGAGGGCCGCTGGGGTTGGCCTTGTGGAGGTAGCTGGCTACTAGGTCGGTTGGGGTAGCCATTCTGCTGGCGCCACTGAAGTTCCTTTTCACGCACGGAGCTGGGAATGGGTGGCTTGGGGGGCGGCGTGGCTGCGCTTGCGGCTGCGGGCGAGGAGAAGCGGCCGGCTGAAGGATGGGGCGGGTAAGCGGAGCCAGACACGGCAAATCCCGGTGGAAGGGGCGGTAGCGGTGGTCCGGACATTGCACTGCGGTGAGTGTGGGTGCGTGCGTGCGTGCGTGCGTGCGTGTGTGTGTGTGTGTGTGTGTGCGCGTACGTGTGTGTGTGTGTGAGTGTTTGTGTGGATGTGTGGGTACGTAAACGAGTGAAGTCTCGTATTCGCGGTGCCTCGTATTCGTTGTGTGGAGTACGTGGGGTGCGTATATGTGTGGCGCTGCGTTGCGTTGCGGTCGCCGTGCCTATTCTTGTGTACCACCAAAAGGCGACTTTGCGGCGTCTTGAAGATGCTGTGTACAATCTGTACCAGGAGTTCCGACGCGCGGGCGGGAGACGCTGACGGCGGGTGAATGAATGAATGAACAAGGGGGAGAAAAAGAGGCCGGTGAGAGAGGCCGGTGCGTGTCAAGTGGCCGCGGCGGGGGGTCGTGTCCACGGGAAATGGTATGATTGTCAAGGATGGAAAGGACGGGTGTGAGCAGAAACGAACCCCTGCAAATCCCGTCGTCGGTTGATTGGTTGGTTGGTGAACAACGAGCCCTGGTCCTGACGTCGACGTCAGCAGCGCCCCTCCCGGAATTGGAAAAACACACACACAAAAGTCGAGGCACGGCGCGTGTGTGGCGTGCGTGAGTGCGTGAGTGCTCAGTGTGCCTCTCTCGCTCTGCGTGCGGCGGCGAGATGGTGCAACGTGATGTGATGTGATGAGATGCTTGTGTGCGGTCTCGCCACTGCCCTGCTCCGCTGCCCTTGTCCTGTTGGTCCTCGTCCTCGTGGTGGTGGTGGTTAGTCGTCGTCCGTCGTCCTTGTTTGCCGCTCGATGCTTGGCTTGGCCGAGGTGGCGCGGACTGCCCCACTGCCCTGCATGCGCCGTGTGCGTTGCGTGCCTGTCCTGCCGAGCGAGAGCGGTCAGTGTGTCGGTCGGTGGCCCCGGGCCGCACTGCGTGTGTGTTGGTCTGCACTCGCACCGCACAGCGCGTGGCCTCCATCCACGCGGGTCCGTCGACGTTCCAGTCGGCGGTGCTGGTGCTGGTGTGGGTGCTGGTGCTGGTGCTGGTGCTTGGTGCTTCGGCGCCTTCTGTCCAACTTCGACGCTCCTTCTGTGTCTTGGTTCTTCGGCCCGAGACTGCCGCTTGCCCCCAGCCGCCGCCGGTGACAGGTGGGTGAGACCTCCCTACGCTCCTTTCTCTGGCCCTGAGTCGAATGAACGTCGACGTTGTTGAAGTCGTCGGACACAATTCAAATTGCTTCGGCATGGCGATATCACACCACACCACACCACACACAACACAATGGCGCTCAACTCTGGACCACAACCACATGTTGCACTTTGCTCGTCCTGGCTCACCGAGCCGATGCACGCCAGGTGGCCGCGTACGCGCCTGTATGCGGGCGGGGCTTTTGCGCCCGCCGTGAGACTCAGACACACACTCAGACACCGCGCCGCCGCCAGACTGCTTCCACGCCCCGAAGCTTCGCAGGAGAAGGAACAAGAATTGGGGAGGGGAGAGGGAAGAAGCAAAGAAGAAAAAGGGAAAAAGGAAAAAGGAGCATTCTGCATTGCTCGGCCCGGACACAATCATCAGACACTGCAGGCCACGTTGCGAATGGTACCCTCATGCCATGCTGCTCGCTAATCAAGGCTGCTGGCCCACGCGTGCGCGCAACTCCCACGCTCAACCAGCCACCGCCAGCCCCGCCGCGGCCTGATATCGCAGCAGGGATGCACTTGGCCAGATGTTCCTCTGCTGCTGCTGATGGCATTGATGATGGTGGCGCCGATGCTGAGGGCGCTGCTGCTACTTTTCACTCCGATAGGGACCAACCTTTTAGCCGCCTGCTTCGCCACCTACCTCATGCGCAAGCTCGCGCTCTTTCTGTCATCACTGTCAAAGTAGTTGCAGCTGTCCCACGTCCCCGAACGCGTGCTGCTGCTGCAAAGGTGTGAATCAGAAGTAGACGCTCACTTGACGACGTAGGACCGTAGCCACGGCGCAGAGCATACATTGTGCCTTGCATAATTTGATTGCATGGATCGGCGAGTGAGGGCATGAACGACCACATGGCGCCTATCAAAATCCTCGCGTGGCCAATCGAGTGGCATCCTTTCACTCGTTTCTATTGTGCCTAAGCCTGACTGTACGTCGTTGAGCGAGTCAGCTTGTCAGGCGCCCATGTGGTCCTTATACCCTATCAAGGTACGTGTCCGCGTCACGTGAGCACCGTTTGCATGGCAGAAGCGGGACGCCAAGAGGCCTTTCTCTCCTGCTTTCCGTAATGGAACGTAGATCCTATCGCGAATGTCAAGGATCCATTGCCTTGTGTGCCAGAGCGGTGCGTGGTGGTCCCAAAGCCTATACAGGCGCTGTGCAATCACCCCTGTTCCCTGGCTTGTGCCTCGTCACACCTACCAACGTATGATTTGAAGCAATTCTCGGCGGTTTTGTTGGAGTGACTTGTACCTAATGAGCCTGTGTTACATTCTGCAGGGCGCCATGCTCTCCTGACAACCAGCAACGGGCTTGCTTGCGTCGTGTGCGCGTCGTCTTCGTTCTTCTTCCTCCCCGTCTCGACGCGTTTCTCTTTCCGTCTGTGCCTTGTCCCCCGCGCCCCAAGTGTGTGCGCGTCTCATGTGCTCGCCGTCTGAGCTTCTTCTTTCGTCTGAACATTCCTTCCCGCGCCGATCTGCTACCGTTGCGCACCTGCGGCCATCCTTCTCTCTTCCCTTTTCCTCGAGCCACCTGTCCTCATCACTGCCCCGACACTCCACAATCCCCAATCCCCCCCACAACCGCGCAAGGACAGCAATGCCACGAGCCACTCGAGCTTCCCGCGCAGCAACGGCAGAGGCAGAGGCCGCCACTGCACGCGCCGAGGCGGCCGCCCAAGAGGACAACGAAGGAGTGGCAGCAGTGTCTTCGGACGACGTGGAAGAGGTGCAGCCATCACAGCGATCGCAGTCGCAACAGAGGAAGAGGGGAGGGGCCCGGGCTGCTTCTTCGCAGCGAAATAGTACTTCGCGCACAGACGAGGCCGAAGAGGGCGTCGAGCAGCAGGAGGCTGTTGCAGACGGGGACGGTCTCGAAGGCGAGCATGCAGAGGACAACGAACCGGCCGACGACGAGCAGGACGAGGCAGATGCCACACCCGATTCGCCATCAAGGGGCAAGCTGCCCTCGTCTTTCAAGCCCAAGAACCCCGACAACCACCTCAGGATCCTATTGGCCACGGACAATCATGTGGGGTACATGGAGAAGGACCCCGTCCGCGGGCAGGATTCCATCACAACTTTCAGGGAGATCCTTCAGCTTGCAGTCGAGCGAGATGTGAGCCCTCGCGTGGAGGTAGTTGTGTGACCCACTCCACCTGTACTGACCTCTCCAGTGCTTTGCACCCGCCTCGCGTCCAGGTCGACCTCGTCTTGCTTGGAGGTGATCTCTTCCACGAGAATAAGCCCAGTCGCGCCACGCTTCATCAGGTCATGGCTTCCATCCGAGAGTACTGCATGGGGGACAAGCCCGTGTCTGTGGAGCTACTCAGTGATCCCAACGACGGAAAGCCAGAAGGCTATAGGTGAGCATACATGGCCGAATGCTTCCACTGTGCATTTCACCTGACACAGACACTTACCGCCCTTTTCCCCTGCAGCTTTCCTGCCGTCAACTACGAGGACACCAACCTCAATATTGCCATTCCCGTCTTCTCGATTCACGGCAATCACGACGACCCACAGGGAGTGGGCATCGACGGCGCGCTCTCCGCCCTGGACCTCCTCTCCGTCTCGGGTCTGGTCAACTACTTTGGCAAAGTCGAGCTACCTTCTGACGACCAGATGGCGCGCAGTTCCTCCAAGCGCGCTCCGGACGCTGGAGGTCTGTCCGACGTAGGCATACGGATAAGACCAGTGTTGCTCCAAAAGGGCGAGACGAAGCTCGCCCTATACGGCATGGGAAACATCAAGGACGAGCGCATGCACTACGAGCTACGCGCCAATAGGGTGAGGATGTACCGCCCGCGCGAGAACCCAGACGATTGGTTCAACATCCTCTGCGTGCACCAGAATCGAGCTGCACACAACCCCAAGGCGTGTGTGCCCGAGACGATGTTCGACGACTCGGTGCACCTCGTCGTGTGGGGACACGAACACGAACAGCTCATCAACCCGCAGCCCGTCGGCGGCAAGCGCTACTACATTACGCAGCCCGGCAGTAGCGTCGCAACCAGTCTCAGTCCCGGCGAGGCGGCAGAAAAGTCGGTTGCCATCATCCACATCGAGCACAACGACTTTTGTCTGGAGCCCATCCCGCTCCAGACCGTCAGACCGTTCATCATGGACGACATGGCATTGGCCGAAGAGGCAGAAGATGCCGGCGTCCCCTTGGACGACAAGGGCGCGGTGCAGAAGTTGCTCAAGAACAGGGTGAGTAGGGGGGTTAGCAGCCGGAGAGACGTAACCATGCAACTCTTACCCACGCATACAGCCTGACACCTCCTTCTCAATGCGCCCCCACAGGTCTACGAGTTGATCGAAAAGGCCAACGAGGAATGGGACCAGAAGCACGCGCACCTACCGGCCCGCGAGCGGCCCGAGCGAATGCTGCCCCTGGTACGCCTGCGCGTCGAGTATGCGGCCACGATTGAGCTGGGCAACCCGATCCGCTTCGGTCAGGAGTTCATCGACAAGGTTGCGAACCCAAAGGACGTGCTGCAGTTCCACAAGCGTAAGGCGGCCCCGCAGAAGAAGGCCGCGCAGGACGAGCGATACGCATATGTCGATGTCGAGCCGGAGGACGTTATGCCTGCGGAGAAGTTTGAGAAGATCAAGGTCGGCGGGCTGGTCAAGGAGTTTCTCTCTCGCCAAAACTTGGAGCTGCTCAACTCGGATGGGCTGGAGCGCGCGATTACAAACTTTGTGGACAAGGACGACCGCGATGCGATCCAGCACTTTGTCAAGACGATGATGAAATCGTATCAGGGCTCGCTGAACTCGCTCGTTCCCGACGAGAGGCAGCTCGAGCAGGAGCTGGACCGCATCCGCGACGAGCAGGTGCGAAACGAAGACCTGGAGGCGGGCAATGAAGACGAAGACGGGGGCGATGCAGCGCCGAGCAAGACGGCCAAGAAGGGCGCCGCCGCAAGCGCCAAGCGGGGGCAACACGTCGATTCCGACGACTCGATGCTGGAGGACCTGGATGACGGCGGAGGAGCGCACGGCGGCGGTGGCCTGTTTAGCGACGACGACGATGATGACGACTCGGATGGCGGCGCCCGCGCATCTGCCGCCAAAGGAAAAGGCAAGGCGCGAACGACGCAGAGCAGCAAAGCCGCAGCAAGCAGCAGCAGCGCCGCTCGCGGACGCAAGACACCTGCAGCGACTTCGCGAGGCCGCGGTAACCCACGCGGCAAGTCGACCTTCCTGGGGCAGGGCGACGACTCGGACTCTGACGTGGAGGTCCTGTCCGACGGCGACGACGACGTGCAGATGTTGAGCGACGACTCGGACGACGACGATGCCCCCCCGAAGCGAGGATCGAAGAAGGCGCCCGCGCGTGCGCCCGCAAAGGGAAGGGCCGCAGCCGGTGCAAAGGCCAAAGCGAGTCAGGCACCCGCGGCGACGCCGACACCTTCGGGGACAAAGTCCCGTGCGGATGTGCTTAGTCGGGCCAAGGCGAAACCGAAGCCGAGGGGAATGGCGGTGTGAGTGCGTGACGCGCTACAGTGACAGTGACAAGACAGAAGTTCGTCTCGTTTGTATCGCATGGTGAAAGAGTCAGTAGGGATCACGGTTTCGTGTAATAGCATTTGTGAATGTATGGGCTTCAGCCCTTGAGTACAAGCGGTCGTCTATTCCGGTTGCGTCTGCTACTCAGGCCTTGCTTCAATCCAGAAACACCGGCATGCAATTGAAGTCAAGATGATGTTAATTGAGAATCACCTCTGATCCCAAGCCAAGGTGTTGTTCTCACCCTGGCTCGCCTCGCAGACCCGGCGGCCCAACAGGTCACGTGACTGCACTTTCACGGCGCGCAGAGGTGTCTTAGCGGGTCGCGTCTGTGGTGAGATGAGGCGGTGACGGGCGCGGTGACGGGTGCGGTGCAGTGACGCAGCTAGCGTCGGAGCGTTCACGCGCGACGAAGGCGGGCAGAAGTGCACTGCTGGCGGGGAGGGGCGGGGCAAGGCGGAGCGAGGCGAGGCGAGGCGAGGCGAGTTGGGCGGGCTGAGTGAGAGACCTGAGACAAACGCCCGGTCAACAAGGGCGGTACAGTGGTGCGGTAGTGCGGTCAGGGAGCGGCGATGGCGGTGGGGGCGGGCGACTGTCGTAGCGCGTGGGACCAACACCGAGACAGAGGGACGCGATGCACAAAGTCTGGTGATTTGATTGCGTCGTCGAGTCGAGTCGAGTCGAGTCGAGTCGAGGATGCAAGACTGAGACTAGATTCAGCTTGCTTTTCCCTCGTTTGTGCCTCTTTGAGCAGCCGCGTTGTTTATTCGCGTCGTACCCATTCACCTACCTTTCCTCCCTTTTCCTCCTCATCCTCGTCCTCGTTCTCCTCACCATCATCACACCGAGCCCACTTATCCGCCATCTCGCCCGCGGACGCGTCCGATAAAGTTTGCATTCGCATTGGCTGTAAAGGGGCGACTTGGCGAGCCGGTGCGGGTCATAGGGACGCGCGCGCGCACCGCATTCCCAGCGGCCTCTTTCTCTCCTACCTCTTGCATTCTCACATTATCCAGCCGTGTCATCATCTACAAAATCATCATCTCGCGACGACGACGGCCAATAGCTCTTCCCACCACCACGCGAACACCACCACGCAAATACTTTTATCACTAACACGACCCGCCCAGACTCAATTGTGCGTGGCAAGCCAGACGCGCCTCACACCGCGCGACGTGACTGTATGCTCACATCTCATCAACCAATCACCCCCATTCACACCCTCTTCGACAGTCTCGCGGAACCCTCTGACACTCGTCGTGACACCCGGGACACCCGGGAGTCTTCGTCACCTCCGTCGCCTTTGCCGTCGCCATGGCTTCTGCTGACGAGTCCTTCGACGTCGGGCCGCCGTCCCCTTCGCCCGACCCCAGGGCAGGCGGCCTCGCCTTCAAACCACCCACGCGTCCTGGCGCATCCCTCCGAGGACGCAAGAGCACGGCCGCACTCGCCGAGCTCAACACCAATCGGCCTCCCACGTCGATGAGCATCGCATCCTCTGATCCCACCGACACTACTGGAAGCACCGCAAAGCCCAATAGCGCCATCGACTCGCGCCCGCATTCCCCTGCCTCGTCCTACGAAAGCCCCACACCATACGAGGCCGCCGCTTCCTCCACCGAAGCACAGGCACTCGCCGCCACACAAGCTGCCCGGCAGCGCCTCCAACAGCTCTCCGAGGAAAACGAGTCCCAGACGACGGCCGCTGGCTTGCTTGGTCAAGGTCTCCTCGACCAGCGTCGCAAGCTTGAAGAGCTCCGAGAGCAGCTTCACGAGGAGCTCTCTGCCCTCGAGCGCGACACTGCACCCGATGGCGATGCTACTCCTGGTGGTGGTGGTGCTGCTGCATCGGGCGAACGCGTCGATGCCGCTCGGTATCAGCGTGTGCGTGCCCTCGCAGAGAGAATCGATGCCGAGACCGAGGAGATGGCCCTCGAGCGCAAGGCGCTCCTCGTCAAGGCCATGGGTGCCGGCAGCGACAACTTGTTCCTGGATGGCGCTTCCTTGCCCAGCGCCCTGGGTTCGCCCTCCAAATCTCCCCTCTCCACCTATGCTTTCCTATCCAGCGACCCAAATGCCCGTGTCACGCCCACAAAGGGCCGCAACCAAGACGCTCCTGCCTCGGGCGGCGGCGGCGGCCCCACACCTCGACAGAGTGATCGCAGGGCACGCAATGCAGCCGCGCCATCCAGCATCGGCGACCAGAATCTAGTCAACCAGCTCCAAGACGGCCTCGTCAATGAGATTCGTAGGCTGCACTCGCTCCTCCTGCAGCGTGAGCAGCAGATTAAGCTCGCAGACGAAGCTCGCAAGAAGAGCGACGAGGAGTTGGCCACCTGGAAGCCCAAGGCACTCTCTCTCATGGAGCAGGAAGACGCCATCAAGCAGGAGAACTGGGATCTCCAGATTGCGCGCCAACAGCTCGAGGAGCAGCTGGAAGAGGAGCGCATCGCCACCAAGAAGCTCGACAGCGAACGGAATCGCGTCACCAAGGAGCTTGCCAAGATCAGAGAGACGGCAGACGAGCGCAAAGTGCAAATCGACGGCCAGGCTGCTGAGCTGGACAGGGTGCGCACCCTCAGAGAGACTGAAATTGCACTCGCTCGCCGCGAAAAGGCCAGTCTTCAGCGCGAGTACAGCGACCTCCAGTCCGAGGCGCAAAAGTACAAGGCTGAAATCCAGAAGCTGGAACGCGCCAACCTCTCGCGCAGCGTCAGCAACAGCATGCTCAGCTTCAACGGACCGGGTGCTGCAGACGAGTCCGACGACGGCATGGTCCTCACCGAAGCGGCGCGCCGCAAGCTCGCCGAGGCCAGCGCTCCAGGCAGCCCGGGAGGCTATTCCGAAGACCTTTCGAGCGCACAGAGCCCGCTTGGCACCCGTCTGGTCCGAGACCGCGAAATTTCCGATTTGCGGGGCAAGCTCGCCATGGCGCAGAAGAAGACGGGCAAGGACTCTGCCGAGAAGCGTCGCCTGCGTGACCAGAACCAGGAGTTGAGGCGTCTCCTTGCCAAAGCTGGCCTCAACGCGCCCATCTCCTCCGACGTTGAGAGCAGCGATGCCGACGATGACGGCGAGTCCTGGGTTGACGAGGCCGGCTCCGTTGGCGGTCGCAGCAAGAGCAGGTCGCGCTTGCCAAAGAGCTCGACGAGGCCCAACATTGCAAGCAGGCTCGGTCTGGGGCCATCCGTGGGCTCGCACGGCGCCTCGGACCAGGACGACGACGTGGAAGACTCCTTTGAGGACGCCTCCCAGTCGGCTCCTGACGACGACAGTGCCTCGGAGCGCCCCAGTCTGGAGGGCATGGACCCTGCCTTTGCGGACATTGGCCGTACCGAGTTCCCCAAGAAGAGCAGCCGCCGATCCACCATCAAGCCCACCCACAGTAAGCGTATCAGCACTAGCAGCCCTCTTACCCGTCAGGTCATCCTGCCCGATGAGCGTGGAGACACGACGACGGAGGAGCTCCACGATGACGAGAGCAGCATCATGGAGGCGGCACGTATGCCTAGCAACCGTCGCGGCGGGCCGAGGTTCAGGCCGGCATCTGACGTGGTTCCAGTTGCCGCACTCGGCAATGAGCTGGCTGGCCTCGACCAGTCTCAGAGCGAAGCTAACATTTCCATGGCCAAGGAACCCGAGGCTACGAGTGGTGGTGACTCGTCCGTCGTCATTCACGACCGCGAGATGGAGGAGCGCGCAGCTCAGACGCAGGCTATGCCTGACCTCGTCGCCCCAGCGCTGGCTGCCCAGCAGGCCAGGCACGAGCAGGCCATCGAGGAGCTGCAGGCATCCCATCAGTCCAGGCACGAGTCTGCCATTGCTGAGCTTCAGTCGCGCCACAATGCCCACGTCGACAGCATCACTCGCAGCCACGACGAAGCCGTGGCTTTGCTGCGAGACCAGCACAAGTCACGCCTGGACGAGCTTGCCCAGGCGCACAATGCTGCTCTGCAGACTCGCGACGCCAAGTCTGCTGAAGCTCTGTCCGAGGCAGAAAAGTCGCACGAGTCGGCCCTTTCCGCCAAGGAAGCTGCAGCTGCTGCTGCTCTGGCTGCAGCGCTCGCTACCCAGAGCAAGACGCACGATGCAGCCATGACAGAGGCGCGCTCGCGTCACACCCAGGCTCTGGCCAACCAGGTCGCATCCCACACAGAGGCCCTTTCCGCCGCCGAAGGCAAGCACCGTGCGGCTCTCGCCGAGCGGGAACGACTCTACAAGGCCGAGCTTGAGAAGCGGGAGCACCGCCACCGCCAGGCATTGGAGCAAAAGGACCGCGATCAACAGGGCATGGTCGAAGACATCCAGGCGACCAATGACACGTTCCTGTCGCAGCGTGATGCCGCTTACAGCGCTGCGCTCAAGGACCGCGACGAGCAAGTCGTCAAGACGCGCGCAGAGGTACAGCGCCTGCGTACTGAAATCGAGGACCTCTCGACGCAGCTCAAGGAGGCCAAGGAGCAGCTGGCACGCGCCCTCGCCGAGAAGGAGCAGCGTACGCAAGAGCTCGAGGCTGCTCGAGCCGCACACGCCGCAGCCCTCGCCGCTGCTACTGCCGAAGTCGCCGAGGCGCGCAAGGAGCAAGAGGAGACACAAGAGGTCCTCAACCAGCAGCGAGCCGCTGAGGCCGAGGCCGAGGCGGATGCGGACGCCCAGCCCCAAGCGACACAGACTGAACCAGATGTTCCCGACTCTGCTCGCCAGTCTTCGGACATCAACGACGTCTTCCAGGACGCCGTCGATTCACAAGACGAGCAGCAGCAGCACCCGCCGCCCGCCGCTCCTGCCGTCCCCGTCGAAGAGCCTGGCATTCGCAGAGTCGTCCTGGCCGACCTCAAGGACTCTGGCATCCAAACAGACGACGAGGTGTGGGCCAAGATTCGTCAGGAGCAGCTTTCCCTAAGGCCTGCCTCGGTTGCTCTGGCTCGACCTGGGGAAACGGCAGTCGGCCCCGGTGGACTGACTGTCCTGGGAGGCTACCCGTCTCGACCGCGTGACAGTATCGGCACTTTCGGTGGCCTCCGCGAAGCCTCGGGGGGCTACGATCGCCCCGAGTCTCCTGCACCGACAAACTATTCTGTCAGCGCTCTGGGCACGAGCCGCCGCCCGTCCATCGACTCGATGATCTCCAGTCGCCGTCAGCACGACATGCCACCGCCGGCTATGCCCGACAAGACGAAGCCGCCTGTGATGGCCGTGCCGCCTCCACCGAGCATGCCGCCGCCCTCGCACATCCCGAGGCGCTCGGGCGCATCCGTCTCCACCGAAGATGGTGTCGCACCGCCGCGGCCCACTTCGCCTCCCCCATCCAAGTTCCTTGCGCGAGCCTCGCAGCGCAACGGAAGCACACTCCAGGTACCTGGCAGCAAAGACGGGAGCGAACTACCACCGCGGTCAGTCTCTCGTGCATCATCTCACTACCAGGGCGCCGCACCCCCCACATCGTACGTGCCTCCTGGCTCTGCTCCAAACCGCCAGCGCATGCCCAGGCGCAGCAGCAACGTCTCACGGGCAGACGGAGAGAGCATCGCCTCGACGAGCATGGTTTCGCGCGCCTCGGGCGGCCGCCTTACCCCGAATCATCTGCGCCACGCATCGGGGACGTCGGTCGCATCGGATGTCACTTCTGAACTGAGCAGGAGGCACTCAGTCTCTTCTTCGCAGGCGTCGGATGCTTACAATGAACACCCGGGAGACAAGACGGTGACCATTGCCGACTCCCGGGGCCATTCGCGCCGTGGTCCTAGGACGTCTCCTGCCGGCATGATCGAGGCGACGGACCCTGCGATCATCCAGGCCATTACCAAGACGATGATTGGAGAGTACCTCTACAAGTACACTCGCCGCACGATGCGCAGTGGACACTCGGACAAGCGCCACCAGAGGTACTTTTGGGTGCACCCATACACCAAGATGCTCTACTGGACCATCACCGACCCCGGTGGGGCGCGCGTAGCCGAGGGCACCAGCAAGAGCGCATGCATCGAGGACGTCCGCGTCGTCGATGACCCAAGCAGCAACCCTCCTGGTCTGTACCACCTCTCGATTCTCATCAAGACGACGGCCCGTGAGCTCAAGGTGACGGCAGCCACCAAGGAGAGCCACGAGACGTGGCTGAATGCACTGGGTTACCTGGTCAATCGTGGCAACTCGGTCACCGCCGCCGCAGACACGACGATTGTGGCCAATGCTGCAGCTACGCCCACAACGGGTACCATTCGCTCGCGCAACTCGACGGCCTCGCGAGCGGCGCGAATGCTCTCACCAGCACGCAGCCTCGCGAGCGTCGGACGAAGGAAATCGAGCGAGTCGGCCGCCATGTGGAACGATGCCACGCCGAGGGCACGCAATGCAAGCCACAGCGGCGCGAGCATCCTCGATGGAGGATCGACGTACCGCAGCAAGCGCCGCGACACGGCAGCACGCGAGTTCCTGCAGCAGACGGCGTTGCGCAGAACGGGCACGAGCGAGTACGGATCCGGCGCAGGGGACCACAGCGTCCACGAGGAGATGACGCGGTCGACTGTTGACCCGCGACTGCAGACTGCAGAGGAGATGCTGGAGGAAAATGAGCGCGAGGGCTTCGAGGGCTTGGATAATGTACGGGCATGCTGTGGCGGAGCGCACGACGTCGGCGCACTCGCACACAAGCAGTACCTCCAGAAGCAGCGTCGCGGCAGCGCAGTCGGCGCCGGCTCGTCACGGCAGAGCACGGGCGGCGGCCGCCCCTCGAGCAGATTGAGCAACGCGTCGTCGACACGACCCCGAGGTGCCTCGAATGCTTCGGGCTCGACGGACTCGCACCACCAGCGCACCACTTCCTCGGGTGCAGGCGCACATGGCAGCGGTAATGCCGCGCCGCCGCAGCTCGGACCTCTGAACCTCAATTCGCCGCGGGGCTACGGCGGCGGCAATGCTCAAGCCCCAGCACAAAAGGGCGAGTCCTTTGCAAGCATGTTCGACCTCCCGCCCCCTCCGCCCGCGGCAACGTCTTCTTCACGCCCCAAATCGCCCTACGGACCCGCGTCCATCGGGTCGGCAGCACCGAGCTTGAGCGGACTACAGACGCCCACGACGTCTGCGTCCTCGCACGGCAGGTATCCCCGCTCGTCGGTGAAGATGGCAGATCAGTTCGGGACTACGTCCAGCTCGTACGCGAGGTCCCACCAGCGCTGAGGCGTGCGTGGTGCCCCGCCGCCGAGTGTAACCGGAACCCCCCAAAAATGAGGCCCACCCTCACAGCTCATCTACGTGATGCCTACCTCGCCCGCTCAGTCGACTTTCACTTCGCTCCCTAGTTTGCTTCGAGTTGCCTATCCGCCTGCACTAGTTCTCACTTTCTCTCTTTTGCGCGCCCCTACCTTTTTGACGATCCTTTACTTCCACTTCCACTTCCCCTTCCGCTCTCTAGTGCCTTGCTTCTCCCCTCTCCTTCTACCTCTCTCCTCTCTCTCTGCCCTTCTTCGTCTTCGTCTCTGTCTCTGTCTTTTCTCCGTCGATCCTACGATCCGAGACCTCACATTCCTTTCTTTCCATCGATCATCTAGTCCTCTTCCCACGCGGACTTGCGCGGACTTGGACTCGATTCTCTCCGATTCGTACTTTCTGACACCAGACTCAGACTCAGACTCAGGCTCAGACTCAGATTCGGGCTCGGACGCAGACTCAGACGTGGATGCAGATGCAGATCCAGGCGGGGAGTGTGCAGCAGACGCACACTGGAGGAAGACGTATAGTAGAGATGAAACGAAATGAAATGAAATGAAACGAGTCGAGTGTGTAGTGGGAGTAGAGTGGAGTGACATGTCATGACATGACGCGAGTACAATCCTCAGACGGACATGGCGTCATCCTCATCCTCATCAATGGGCTCATCGAGCATCTCTCCCCGCGCCTTGCCCGTCGTGAGCTCGCGCCGCACCTCTGGTCCAATGCCATCGTGCTTTTGCACACGCAGCAAGTCAAGCAACGCCGTCTTCTGGTCGGGGGTGAGATCCTGCTTGTAGCGCTGTGCAAAGACGAGCAAGCTCTGGTGCCATAGGACGGGCATGCGCATCTTTGGTGCTGTGCTGCCCTGCGTCTGTTGTTGTTGGGCGCCCGACGCAGCCTTGATCTTCTCGACGCCGCTTCCCTCTTGCGAGAAGCGCAAAAAGTGAAAGACGAGTGCGTCTACGACTTTATAGGGCAGTGCATACTTTTTATCGAGGAGGACGCGGATGAAGAGGGAATTTGGTCCAGAGTACTCCATCTCTGCTAGTCTGAGGAGTGCCGCTGCGGAATGGAGCATCGGAATGCTCACTTTCGAGAGGACGCTACTGAGGATGGCGCTCTCCTTGAGCGTGAGTGTGCCGCTCTCGCACAGGGGAAAGAGGATCCCCTTGAACCATGCTGCGGGCTTGTACAGTCCCTTTTTGAGGGCCTCGTATATTTGATACGACGTCTTTTTATGTTCGTCGATTTCGTCGCGGAATTTTTCGCGCAGGACAAGCTCGAAGAAGCGCTGGGATTGAGCGGCTTTCAAGTTGGAGACGAAGATGCGTGTGGCCGAGAGGGTGGCGTGCGGTGTCCAGCGGTGTGGCGAGGTCAGGGAAAGGACAATTTCCCAGTGCGGGAGAGAGGGCAGGATCTTGAATGCCTTGGGGAGGGGACCAGACTTGTACCGCGAGAGGAGCTCCCCGACTTTTGTGTAGACTTCGACGATCTTGGGGTTCATGCCGTTGATCATGCCGGGTTCTTCCCCCTCGTCATCGCCGGCGCCACGCCCGTGCCCGCGCCGGTGCCCTGGCCGTGCCTCGTCCCCACCAGCAGCTTCAATCTTCTGCATGATGAGATCCGCGAGCGTCCGCCGACCCCCGCCCTCGCCGCCATTGGCCTCGTTGAGTCTGTCTGCGCGCATCCGCTCCATCAGCTCCAGATCCTCTGGATCGACCTCGACTTCCTCGTACTCGAATTCCTCCTCGTCGGAGCCGGCATCCGCCAACTCGCCATCATCGTCCGACATCCCCGCTGCGTCGTCGGCGCCGTTGCCATCGACATCCTCGTCGTCGGGCATCGCGCCCGAGCCAGAACGATACTGCAGCCGGCTACTGCTGCCGTTGCCGCTGCCGTGGGAGTAGTCTACATCCCCCCGCCCGCCATTTGCAATGCCCATGGCCTCCTCCTCCTCCCGCTCAATCTCCTCTTGCTGCTCCCTTGCCAACCGCAAAATCTTACCACTCAGACGACTATCAACGTACTTTTCCCCTCCTCCTCCCCCACCGGCACGCCCGCCCGTGACAAATGGCTTGCCGGGCGCACGTGTGCCATCGTCTTCATCGTCATGGCCCGGATCCGCGCTCTTGCCCTTTTGCTTGTTGCGCCGTCCAACGGCACTGACCGTCCCAAACTTGGAGACCTGGTCATCGGCCCTTAGTTCTGCAGCGAGGCTTGCTGTGCGTGTGGGAGGTGCAGAGGAGAAGGAGGGGCCACCGCTGGACCGCGCGGCGCGGGCTTTACCTGTTGAGGAGGGTGCCTTGGGCATGGCGTGTGGGGAATAGATGGGGTGGTTGTGGGTAGGATGTTGGGGGGCTGGCGTGTGTTGGTGAGGAAGGGTGCTATAGCCCGCGAGTTGCAGTTGCAAACCAGTCCCGGCAGGAACATCCTGCGCCTTTGAGCCTGGCGAGTCCCAAAATTTAGGGCGTGGGTCACGTGACCCTCTGACAGGCACCCAATCACGTGATGCGCGCCTCGTTGCCGGGAAGAAGAGAAGCGGCCGCTTGAAGCTCACTCAGCCTGGCTGAGCCTTGAATGCCATTTGCCAGAATTTCACAAAGCGCTTGAAATTCTCGTCGTCGGGTCACCTCCCACGACACGGCACTCTCTCACACACACCGGAGACATGGCAGAGTCAACGCCTACGACGACAACAACGACGACAACAACGGCGGCTGCTGCCGCGAAGCAGCCGCCGCCGCCGCCCCGCCCCATTCCGGCGGGGCTGCGGCCTCTCATCTTCATGGGTGTGCCCGAGTCGGTCCTGCGCTGGCGCCCCAAGCCGCCTTCGCGCAACACGTCCATCTTCCTCGTCGTGTCCTCCACCCTCGTCTCGCTATGGTACTACGATCGCCGCGAGTGCGAGCGTATCCGTTCAGAGTACATTGAGCGCGTCAAGCACCTCGCGGCCGAGCCGCTCAAGCCTTACGAGTACCCCCGCAAGATCCAAATCTACGGTGCGAAGAGCCCCGGTGATGACGACTACGATAAGAGCTTGCGCTACTTCAAGCGCTATGTGAAGCCCATTCTCGTTGCTGCGGGACTGGACTTTGAGTCGCTCAATGGAAGGCGGTATGGCGGGCTCGCGCGCGAAATCAAGGAACGGACATACGCACGGCGGCGGCAGTTACTCGGTCTCGAACCGTGGGGGTGTGAGCCCTCTTCCTCTGGCGCGGAGCCCGTCCGCCCTGACTCGGTGGATGCACTCAAGGCACAGGCTGCACTGCAGTCGCCGTTTGCGCTCAGCCCAGAGGCGCAGCTCCAGAGGGAACTTGATGGAGCAGTGGTGCTCATGGGTAGGCCGGCATACAAGGAGTTTATGTGGGGACTCAAGGAAGGGTGGACGACGACACTTCCCCCGCAGAGGCAAGACGTTGACGAGCCCCTGGCCAAGCTTCTCGCAGAGGACGACAAATTCGACGAAGTGGTAGAGCCGCAAGAGGAGGAGGCGGCGGCGGCAGTAGGGGGCGCTTCGGAAGCTAGCGCGCCGATGGACGCCCGTCCAGAGGAAGAGCTCGACGAGATTGAGCGGAGAAACAGAGCGCTGGCAGCCAGCGCCGAGGAAGACGAAGGTGTGCCCCTACCCTCGCGGCTGCCCAACCAGCCCATGAACGCCGCCTTTGGCAATGGCAGTGGCAGTGGTGCAGGCATGCGGGGCATGGGTGGGCCTGCTGCTGGCGCCCGGACAGACGCAGCTCCCGCTCCGCAAGTGGACGCCGCGCTCCTCGCGCCACCCGCGAAGATTCCCGCACAGCCGCCCCTCGTCTTTGTCGACTACGTGAACCGCGTCGGCTGGCGGCAGATCCCCATGCGGATGTACCTCTTCTTCAAGCGGCGGGACGAAGTGCGTGCAGGCGGCGAAGCGGCGCTGCGGATCGTCCTGGGTGACAAGTCCACTGCCGTGGAATTTGACGCTCCGCGCGTCGAGGGCGCACTGGGCGACTTGCAGGTGCGGGACGAACCCCCACAGGGCGGTGACCTAGACTGGGGACTCGAATCCGAGGGGCTGTACCCCCCGCGCTTTGGCAAGCTCCTAAAGTACACGGAAGACGCGCGCAAGAGCTACTACGATGCGCTCCCGCGGCGTCTGAGGGATACGCGGACGCTGGTGCGCGGGCAGCGCGAGCCCAGCAGGGTGGAGAAGAATGACCCGCCCAAGACGGAGGCGCAGCTCAAGGAGGAGAGGCTCAGCAGGGAAAAGGAGTGGAGGGGGGACGAGCTTGGGTATAGCATACTTAGCCCTGATGCGGGCGTGGCCTGGTCCGAGGCTTTCCGCGGGGCGCTGCGCGTGATGCGGGAGCAGACGCTCAAGGCCGAAGAGGATGGAGTGGCGTCAAAGGAAGCAGCATGAGCGGTGGCTGAGAACAAACAAAAAAAGCGAGGTAGACTATTCATACCCGGATTTGTGCAGTGTGTGCGCAGGGCGGCGGGGCGGTGGATGTGGGACAGAAGGGGGTGCACCTGCAATGACACTCATGACTTTGCGTGCGAACAGGATCCACGACATGACATGAAGCAATCTTGCGGTGCTGGCAATGTCGACATTGACAAGGGGCTGACAAGGAGTGAATCAATCAGTCGAAGTTGCCGACTGTGGTGAGCTGAGCGTGCCCATGCCCCCACCTCGGCCGAGGCGCATGGATCTTCTTCAAGTCCTTGCCGGAGCCCATGTTTCCGCCCGTCTAAACCATGTAGGTGGCAAGAGTCACAAGTAGTGTGCAGCTCGTAGCAGTGCGACAGGATAGAAGCTGTTGCTACGATATCCATCCGCCGCTGCTGAGTCTGGTCGACTCGATTGTGTCATGCGTCCAAGTTGCGAGTCACGTCCAAGTCACCGCGGCGCTTTGAGCGCTGTTCCGCCCCGCCCAAGTACGCGTGTCTCTGCTTGCTCTGCGCTGCTGCTTGTGCGCAGGCTTTCTTCCTGCGGGGCGGGGATGGAATGGAATTGCAGTTGAGCCGGCTGCCTGCTTTGAAGTTTTTGGGAGGCGAGGCGAGGCTGCTGCTACCGAGAGTGGAGAGTGTGGCTCGTGTCTGCATTTACTTAATATCCACTGGACTGGCTCGTCCACTTTCCATTCCCTCGTCTTCATCGCTGATTCTTCGCAAACCCGCTGCCTTCACTTTGACTGCAGCTCAAACCCACCGCCATACCCCATTCCACGCCTTTTCCCCCGCCACACCCACTCACTCCCCACACCATGGCCGTCCGCTGTCAATTCGAAAACTCGTCCGAAATCGGCGTCTTTGCCAAACTCACAAACGCCTACTGCCTCGTAGCGATCCACGGCTCTGCAAACTTCCTCTCCGTCTTCGAGTCCGAGCTGGGCGACCTCATCCCCATTGTTTCCACGTCCATTGCCGGGACGCGCCTCGTAGGGCGATTGACCGTGGGGAACAAGAATGGACTCCTCGTACCGTCTACTACGACGGACCAGGAGCTGCAACATTTGCGCAACTCTCTCCCTGATAGCGTCAAGATTCAGCGCGTCGAGGAACGGTTGAGCGCACTGGGCAATGTCATTGCGTGCAATGGTGAGGTTGCAGCGAGTTTGCCAGGGGAATGCAAACCCGCTTTCCCAGTCATGCCATTTACTGATGATACATTTGAACGTATCCGTCCACCCCCCGCCCCTTTTGCCACGCGCAGACTACGTAGCCATTGTGCATCCGGACTTGGACCGCGAGACCGAGGAGATCATTGCCGATGTCCTCCAAGTGGAAGTATTCAGGCAAACAGTTGGGTGCGTATTGGCGTGGGCGCGATATCATGCAGTAACTGCTCCGGCGACTGACATCCCAGACTCTCACCCTTCCCTACACTCCCTGCCCTCCCCTCTCTTCGGTGCGCCTTTCCCAGTAACAACGTTCTAACAGGCTCCTACTCGGCCATCTCCAACGTCGGCGCCCTCGTGCACTCCTCGACGCCCCTCACAGCGCAAGACGAGCTCTCCTCCCTCTTGCAAGTCCCCCTCGTAGCGGGCTCCATCAACCGCGGATCAGACCTCATCGGCGCTGGGCTCCTTGTGAATGATTTTGCGGCATTCGTAGGACTGGAAACGACCGCTACGGAGATTAGCGTTGTAGAGGCGACGTTTGGACTGAACAAGGGCGCAGAGGGTAATGTTGGGGAGTTGAGGAGCGCAGTCGTCGATTCGTTTGCATGAGCGGGTGTACGAGGCGCTGTCGTTGCAGTAGCAAATTTGTAACGCTTGTCCGGAGACAATGCACTCATTCATAGACAAGCATTCATTCGTTCACGGATGGACAGCGTTGTTCCACAAATGCCCGTTTGCCCGTATACGCATTCTAAAAGCTGCCTGTCCATGTGTCGTTGCACCCCAAAGCTACCACCGCATCGGCAATTACCAATCTCGAGCATCCCGTTCGTTTCCATTCAATGTCGTCCCATCCTACCATACAATACAGTACTAGAATTTCAATCCTTCCATATTGACCCCTCCCAGTCGCAGGAATTTTCCCTTCTCACGTACGCGGCGGCCTATTGTAAGCGTGTTACGGAGCCGCGCGCGCGTCTTGCGCTTGTGTGCGTGTGGATTGCATCCGCCCGTCTGTCCGTCCGTCTCGCGTGGGAGTGGCATCGCATCGCATCACTCGAAGCATTGACTGGTAAGTATATTGTACGCAGTTAGAGAGACGAGCCATCCACACGAACGCTCACCCTCATTTCACGTCACAAACGTCTGTCGACTTTGTGGACATACGGATTAACCCGAGCCGACTTCGAGGCATTTCACTGCGACGGAAGGCACGCACGCACGCACGCGCAGCATCTCCGCGAAAGGAAGAGCTGCTCTCGTCGTACTTGTCCACGGACACGGACACGAGAATCACGACTAGGAGCCAAGCACTGTCGCAACTGGACTGGAGCAGGACAAGGTTACAAGACTGAGACAGGCAGGGAACAGGTGCACTTAGGTACGCCATATCCAACGTGGAGTCAAGGGTCGCATCGACAAGGACAAGGCAACAAGAGGAGAATAGAAAGAGCTGGATTAAAATCAGAAGGGAAAAGATTATATAAGAGGCATCCGTACGTTGGAAGTCACATACCTGCCCAATATGAAGCTCGTCAGGTGAGTACCGAGCTGGAGCGTGTCTGGGGCGGTGGCCCCTTTGCGCGTACGCCAATACTGACGCTGACGCCCATGCTACGCCTCCTTCTCATCCCGCTCGAATCCAGATTCTTGATGAAGCTCAACAACGAGAGCGTCACCATCGAGCTCAAGAATGGGTCTATCGTGCACGGCACAGTAACGGGTGAGTAGTAGCGTTCGTTACACCTTGGCTTGCATTGCAGTCACACTTTCCCACTCAAGACTCACTCTCTATCCGACACCACACCTCTTCTCGCCCCCACTACCCACCCAACCACCACCAGGCGTCGACCCGCAAATGAACACCCACCTCAAGACTGTAAAGCTCACGCTCCGCGGACGGGACCCCATCTCCCTGGACACGCTCTCCATCCGCGGGAACAACACGCGCTACTGGATTCTCCCAGACTCGCTGCCCTTGGATATGCTGCTGGTGGATGATGCGCCTAAAGTCAAGGGAAAGAGGAAGCCCAAGGATGCGGCTGGGAGGGGTGGACGTGGGCGCGGGCGGGGAAGAGGGAGGGGAAGGGGAAGGGGGTTCTAGGCATCGTCGTGGGGGAGTGGCAAAATAGCTGTGTCGCACAGCACCGCACAGCTCTGTACTGCAATGGCATGATAGTCTGCAGAGATGACTGCAACTCACTCCGTACGAGTGTATATTCCCCGTGCCGTGCCGGGAGGTGACGTTGTCAAGGCTGACGTCGCGCGCTTCTCGCTCCGCGTGTGATGTCGATGTGCCTGCTGGCCTGCCTCTATTGTATTACCAGCCAAGATCCGCTGCTCCTCGGTGTGCTCGACGTGTGCAGTGAGTATCTCTGGATTGTCGCTCAACGTTGACATACTGTTATGCGTTTCACCAACAGATGCTGAAAAGGGATGTGAGCGTGCATGTATGCTGCGGTCCCGAGAGCTCACTGGGCACCGCATCGCATGAATCATAACAACTCCCCTCCCTCCCCCTCATTCTTCGGGTACTAATCGGTGTCCATGCAGAGTTACACTAAGGCTTTGCGTACAATACTTTCCGTGCACCTACGTACTGCTTGAGTCACTCAAGATGACATCCCACCAATCCAATCAACACCGAGCAGGCCACCACGGCGAGGCGAGGCGAGTCATTTCCCCATCCGTCTCGTCTGCCCGCGGGCTGGCTGGTTGGGTGACTGGCTGGGGCGGCGGCAGCGGCGGCGGCGCGTGTGCCGTGACTCGCAACTGCCCGCCCGCGTGCCGCGTGGTCCTGCAGCGCTTGCCCTCTCTCGGTCGGCCTCATGTCCGATAGCGAAAGAGTTGCCTGGCGCTTCTTCCGAAACGTTGGCGGGAGGGGGTGGGGGCAGGGCGGGCGAGTCAGAGGAAGAGTCAGAGTTAGAGTCAAATCGAGAGGAGGACTCTTTGGTGGTCGATGCAAGTGCAACAACACATTATAAGACGGCTGCCCTCGACTCTGTATCCCACACACACACACTGCATTTCCCATCGCCGCACCACCTATCCCCTTTTCAGTCGAGCTACCCTCTGCAGCAAGACCGCTCATGATTCCCGCGTGAGCTTCATGGCGCGGGATGGCCCAGCATTGCATTGATTGAATTGCAGACTCACACGCTACGCACTCTCCCCCTCCACTGCCCCGGACAGACTACGACGCTCGTTGGCGTCGGCCGCTCGGCCCCTGCCCCGCTTCCCCACGGCCACGGCCACGGCCTCGTTGCCGCGATGCTACGCAACCAAAATCGACCCCATGACGGGTGAGCTTGCGCCGTCGCCGCTCTCTGCCCTCGACGCCTCGAAGCTCCAAGTGGAGCAGACCAAGACGCCAGGCAGCCCTCCTCCCTCGGAGTCGCTCGTCTTTGGCCAGTCCTTTTCCGACCACATGCTCACCATTCCCTGGAACTCTGCCTCTGGCTGGGGTACGCCGCAGATTAAGCCCTACGCTCCGCTCACGCTGGACCCTTCGAGCGTCATCTTCCACTATGCGCCGAGTCTCTTCGAGGGGATGAAGGCCTACAAGGACAAGGAGGACCGCGTGCGTCTCTTCAGGCCAGACATGAACATGAGGAGGATGAACCTCAGTGCAGACCGGTTGGTCTTGCCTACTTTTGACGGCGGGGAGCTCACGACGCTCATCAAGAAGTTGGTTGCACTCGACTCAAAGTGGGTGCCCTCTGCGCCGGGCCACTCGATGTACATTCGTCCCACGCTCATCGGGACGCAGGCCGCCCTCGGCGTGAACCAGACGAGCGACGCCCTCCTCTTTGTCATTACATCGCCCGTGGGGCCGTACTACAAGACGGGATTCAAGCCCGTGTCCCTCGAGGCGGACCCAGACAAGGTGCGCGCCTGGCCAGGCGGGACAGGGCAGTACAAGCTCGGCGGGAACTACGCGCCGGGGATCAAGCCCCAGATGGAGGCCGCCACACGCGGGTACCACCAGAACTTGTGGCTCTTTGGGGAGGAAGGTTGGCTCACCGAGGTGGGGACGATGAACCTCTTTGTCGTCATCAAGGGCCAGGACGGCGTTGCCGAACTCGTCACACCCCCACTCAACGGCATGATCCTGCCTGGCGTGACGCGGGACTCGATCCTCGCACTCGCACGCGGCCATTCGAATGGCAGCGCAAAGATTGAGGGTCTGCCCAGCGAGCTGCGCGTCGTCGAGCGCGAAATGAGCATCCACGAGCTGCAGGAGCACGCAGACCGCGGGTCCCTCACGGAGATGTTTGGCGCTGGGACAGCGGCCGTCGTGTCCCCCGTGGAGCGCGTGGGGTACAAGGGAAGGGACATCCTCGTGCCCACGGGAAGCGGAGGCGCGGGCGACGTCGCAAAGGCCATGCTCAAGGAGATTGATGCCATTCAGCGCGGAACAAAGGAGCACCCTTGGTCCGTCTTGGTCGAGTGAGTGAGGAGGGCGCGGCGGTCACGGCGGTCACAGTATCGAGGGTTGTGAGCAGGCTGTCAATGCAATGCATACCTGTTACACAGTTACCTGCGCACAACTCAGCCTTTTTCATCGTTTATCAGGCGACTGCGGCCAACGAGTCATGAGAAGACGATGCGTACGTATTCAACCAAGTCGAGTCCGCCGTGTCGCGTGCGTGCGTGCGTGCGTGAATGCTTCTTCTCCACAACGAAGGCGCCAGCGCATCACCTCACCTCTTGCTGGCTTTGGTTCTGGCAGGGTAGGGTACAACCCCGCAATTGCCAAGCACAATTTGCAATTTGAATATCGCACGAGTTGTGAGTGATGTGATGTGGATGTGGGGCCCACTTGTGCCTTGTGCCTTCGGTGAGTTGCACTAAGTAAGAGTACATCCCGTACGTTACGCCCCCCTGCCGGTGTCTTGATCTTGACGTTCAGCCAGCCTGTCTGTCTGTCAGTCCGTGTGTCTGTCTGCGTCTGTCTGTGTCTGGCTGTCTCTGCCCGTTGAGATTCCGCCGCGCGCGCCCCCTTTGCTCGCGGATCGTCAGAGGGCAGATCGCGAGGGCACCGTCTTGCTCTGCTCTGCTCTGCCACAGCGCAAGCGTGACGTTTTTGGGCGCGCGCGGACGCAAGAGGCGCGCCTTCGAGGGCAGGGAAGAGGGCCGAGGAGGAGGAGGGGGGAGGGCGAAAAGCCAAGGAGCGGGAGAAGGGAGGCGCCTGCCTGCCTGCCTGACGACGCGTACGCGCCACACGATTGTATGTACTACACCGCACAGGCGCAACCCGCACCCGCACCGCGACCGCACCGCACCCGTCTCCGCGGCGGGCCATCTTCCCACGCGACGGGGGTTCCGGTCGAGGGAGGAGGGTGGCTCAAGTGATCAGGCAGAGAGCGCAGAGTGGTGGGTGGCATTGACGATTGTATTGTAATTGATTGATTGCATTCCATCTCACCTTCCAAGTTGCTAAGTCACGCACAAGTCTCAAGTCGGAGTCGCGTCGCCGCAGTCCATCGCCAACCCCTCGTCGCCGTCGCCACCACCACCACCACCAGGGTCCCTTTTCAATAGTCCCATCCACCCGTCCTTTCATCCGTACGAGTACAAGTCACGCAGAAAAAGCCACCGCGGAACCGGATCACATTGCATCGCATCGCATCGCACACCGTCTCGGAAGGACCTCCGTTTCTGCGTCTCTGCGTCTTCTCCCGGGCTCTTCTCTCCTTTTTCCTTCCTTCCTTCATCCATTCATCCATCCATCCATTCCATTCAGTCATCTTTCTCGCCGACACCGAGGCATCTATTTGCTCCCGTCGTATATCCGTTCTCCTTGGTCTCCCGACGCGCCCGCGTATCTCCCTTGACTTATCATAGGTTACCATGGCGGGCAGGCAACCCCAGGACCACCAACAGCCATGGCAGACCATCGACCCACAGACTGCGTGGCAGCAGAATACACAGCCATGGCAGCAGCAGCAGCAGCAACATGACCCGCAGCAGCAGCAGCAGCAGCACATGCCTCAGCAGATGCACAGCATGCACGGGGGCATCCTCGACCCGACTCTCTTTTCGTCACCCAATGCGTATAACATGGCACTCGCCCAGCAGATGCAGCAGCCACAGCCGCACCAACATCAACACCACCAACACCCGCAACAGCAACAACAACCGCCGCAACAACATCACCACCTCTCGCAACAACCAAATCACAACCAGAATCACCACCTTCCGCAGCAGCAACAGCAACAACAGCAACACGCCGCCTCTCACCAGGCCCAACATACTCGCACGCAGTCTCACCAACCGTCGGGTCCCAATGCGCAGCAGCCCAGCGGTGCATTCCCTCAATTCCCGCCAGGCTCCTTTGCCACGCCCAACATGCAGTCTTGGTCCCAGCCGTCCGTCCTCACCCCTGGCTTCGAGCACCAACATTTTCCCATCAACAACCAGCAAGCCGTATACTCGCAGCAACAGCAGCAACATCACGCTGCTAGCCTCGCAGCCACGGCCGGCAACCAACAGGTCAAACTCGAAGATCAGCTCCACCACCCGCAGGCACAACATGCCGTTCAGCATGCTGCTGCCTCGGCCGCCTTTGCCAATCCTGGCTTGGACGACGAGCTTGCCGATGATGACGAGAATGCGCGGAAACGCGGGGGGCAACCGGGACAGAAGACGGGCACGAGCGACTTTGTCAAGAAGCTCTTTACCATGCTCGACGACGCTTCCTACTCGTCCATTGTGTCGTGGAGTGCCTCGGGTGACTCCTTTGTTGTGCGGGTGAGTACGCGTGGCGGCCATGGTCGGAGCATATAGCGTGTTGCGCGGTCCTGCTGCTGAGCTGACTTGAGATGCTGTGTTTCCAACTCCCGCCTCGACAGAACATGAACGACTTTACAAAGCACGTTCTACCCCGCCACTTTCGGCATTCCAACTTTGCGTCCTTTGTCAGACAGCTAAACAAGTACGACTTCCACAAGGTCAAGAACCCCGAGGAACAGGCCACCCAATCCGTCGACCAGGTGTGGGAGTTCAAGCATCCCGACTTTATCCGCGGGCGCGAGGACCTCTTGGAGAATGTGCGGCGCAAACTCCCCTCGGGCAAAAAGAAGACGAGCGGCGAAGACAGGGACAATAGCCCGACGATGCTCAATGCCGCCGAGGCTGCAGAGCGGGGCGCAGAGGAGTACAAGCAGCTCAAGGAGCAGATTGCCACCCTCACCGCCACGCAGGACCAGATGACTGACCACATCGCAAAGCTCACCAAGCAGTACCAGGGCGTCATTGGCGAAATGTTGACCTTTCAGCGCAACATGGTTCAGCAGGACCAGCTCATGCAGAACCTCATCCAGTACCTCATGAACCTCGAGAACGACCGCAAGCTCGAGGCAGGCAACCAGGCCTCGTCCTCGTCTTCCTCGTCGACGTCGCTCCTATCTGATGGACCCTTTGTTTCTTCGCAGGACGCGCAGAGGCTAGTGGGATCATACGAGCAAGTCGCCAATGCCGCATTCGGCCAGATGAGCGAGCTCGCGCAGAGGGCCGCAGCCGATCAGCAGCAGGGAGGCGGCGATACAGGCAACCATTCGACGCCCATGGGCCGCCCCTCGCCGCTGTCGCACGGGCGTACCCCCACCACATCCGGAGACCTCTCTCCCAAGAGTCTCGCTGCGCTTCCCAGTCCTGCGACGACTGTCGCTGGCGGGAGCACGAATCTGACTCCTGGCCCTACTTCGGACCGAAGCAAAGTTCGAGCCTCTCCGGGCGCCACGTCCGAGGGCGGAGACAACAACATGTTCCTCCACCCGCCTCACCTGGACGATGACGACTCCAATACGCTCTTCAACACTGCTGCCAATGTCGCCGAAAACCCATCCCTCGCTGGATTCGAGGGTGCCGGTCTGCGTGTCTTTACCGTTGGTACGCTGCAGCCCCGTGAGGGCTCCGAGGGTGATGGCGGCGGCGGTGGTGGCGGCGGAATGTCCTCGGGTCCATCGTCTTCCACTCTCGATCAGGCCTTTGCCCGAAGTGCTAGCGGGACCAAGGCCAACGATGCCCTGAAAAAGGACTTTGGCATCTCGGTGCCCACGCTCGAGAGCCTGCCTGCGCAGATGCCAAAGGTGGACAAGCGAACGACGTCGACGCTGCCCACGCCGAACCCGGATGCAATGGGCGAAGGCGGTGGCGTCAATGGTAGCGGCGAGGGGTCCGACTCGCGCTCAGGCACGCCGAGCGAAGGTGGGCCAGGGTCGAATATGCTGCGCGTGCGGCGCTCAACCTTTGTGCCTGGCTGGGCTGTCCCGCCTCGCGTTCTCCTCGTCGACGATGATGCCGTCTGCCGCAAGTTGAGCTCCAAGTTCCTGCAAGTCTTTGGGTGCGCCATCGACGTGGCCGTCGACGGCGTCAATGCAGTCAACAAGATGAACCTCCAGCAGTACGACCTCGTCCTCATGGACATTGTCATGCCCAATCTGGACGGCGTATCGGCCACTTCGCTCATTCGGGAGTTTGACCCACGCACGCCCATCATCTCCATGACGTCGAATTCTGGGCCTTCAGAGCTCCTCAACTACATGTCGTCGGGCATGAATGATATCCTGCCCAAGCCATTCACAAAGGAGGGTCTGCTGAGCATGCTCGAGAAGCACCTCATCCACCTCAAGACGGTGCAGAAGATGGACCAGATTCCCAAGCAGCTGGGCCTCCCGCCCGTCAGCAAGGACGTGTTGCAGGGCGTGCTCAGCGCCACGGCTGCCAGTGCTGCGGCGCTCGACCTCCCCGAGGGGGCACTCACCTCGCCCAGCGGCAAGGCTCTGCCAATTGCCGCGGCGATGGGCAACGGTCCTGGTGTGACCAAGGTTGAAATTGGCAGTGACACCGGCGCAGGCCTCAACGGGCAGGACTCGTCGAGCGCGCCGTCTGCCACAGGCGACAATGGGTATCCGGCGGCGTCCAGCAGCAGCAGCACGAAACCCACTGAGTCTGGCGGAGACGAGGACGACGAGGAGCTGATGAACCCCCTGGCGGGCATGGGCTTCTCCGACGAGGAGTACATCTCCATGATCCAGTCCCTCATTGCTGCAGGGAGCGTGTCTGGCGAAATGTCGGACAACGTCGCGGGCGTCATGGGCGTTACGCGCGGCGAGGGCACGGGCGGCGTGGGAAGCGGAAGCAGTAATGGGCGGGGGTCGTCTTCGGCGCCTGGCTCTGGATCGGCAGGTGCAGGGGCAGGGGCAGGGGCAGAAGCAGGTCAGGGAGGAGCATACGACCTGCACGGCAATAGCACTGCATCGAGGAAACGAGGCGCAGACGCTTCCCCGCCTCGCGAGAATGCAGAAGTGCCAAACCAGGCGGACAAGAAGCCAAAGTCTCAGTCCCGCTTTACAGAGTTGAAGGCCTAGTGGGGCGGCGTGGGTGGAGATTGCCACCTACGCGGGACGTGCTGCAAGGCGGTTTTGTCTCTACCTCTACCTCTACCCCTCTCCGGACCAGGACCAGTATCCCGGGCCCAATCGTCACCGATCTTGCATCCCGCCTGCACCTTACCGCACCCTCTACCTACATTCGCGCACTCTTCCCCCTGGCCCTTGACGAGGACCTTGCCTGCCCCTCCGCTCCTTACTCTTCTCCTTATTCTTTCTTGTAACACTGCCCCACTGCCTCCCCTCCCGTCCCGTCCTTTCCTCGTAACTCCTCTGCGCCGCGCCCCTTGTGGCATCTTCTGTGTCCCTCCGTCCGTATCTTGGGTTCCCGCGTTCCCGGTTTAGTCCTCGTTTGTTTTTTGCCCATCTACTTACCACCCAAGTACTTGCTTAGCTATGTGATGTGCAGTCAAACAGTCAAACAGTCAGTCAGTCAGTCAGTTCAGTTCAGTTGGTCCGTTGCAGTGTAGTACCTACCAATGGAGGCGTATGCGTATGCGTAAATCAAGTCACGATAGCGTAGCCTAAAGCGTGCAGCGTGCAGCGTAAAGTCCGGTCTGAGGGTGAGGGCGGGGGCGAGGGCGGGGGCGAGGGCGGGGGCAAGGGCGGGGGCAAGGGTGTATGTTACCACTGAGATCTCTCGAGTCGTGTCTGCGCGTCGCATGGCCATGCAAAGTCTAGCGTATTGTACTCAACGGCCAGGCAAAGAGGGACGGGCAGGCGCATAAGCATACAATTACAATGCACTCCTTGCTTCTTCTTTCCTCCCATTGAGTTCGTGTGTCAGTCAGATCAGATCGGAATAGGCCAGGAGGGAAGTCAAGTCGGGCATGATGCTCAAGGCTTGTGTGCATTAGCATTAGAAGCGCACAAACCCAAAAGGGAGGGTTGGGAGGTTGCGTGTTGTAAGCTGGTGATAGGAGAGGAGAGGAGAGGCGGGTTATTGTATTACTGCAACTGCGCTGTATGCGTGTATATGTGTGTTTGTATGCTTAGTGTAGCTCTTGATCGTTTTCTTCCCCGGCGGGCTCCCTTTATGGGCCCGCTCCCCTGCGCCACATCGCCGCTCACCCGCTCAACTCCCTCAATGCACCCTCCATCGCCTCCAGAAAAACATCTGCATGCTTCCTCTCGAATATAAGCATCGGTCTAAGCCTCACGGCCTTTTCCCCGCATCCTCCGACATGCACGCCATACCCCGTCCGTAAACTACGTAGGAGCCCATCCCTCGCCGCAGCCGACGGAAGATCAAAGGAGATGAACGTGCCCATATCTTCCCCCCTCAGGCGCTGGATCTGGTTCTTGTTCTGGGGGGTAGATGCCAGCCGCGCAAGCTCAGCATAGAGGTAGGCGCCTACCTCTGCTGTGCGCTGGACGAGGGCGTGCTCCCGAATGGTGCGCAGCAATTCGCGGGTTTGGAGCGCCCGCACGGGGTCGCCCATCCAGGTATTGTAGTTCCTATAGGGGAGGGAGGGGCGTGTCTCCTCGAGGGAGTGGAAGAACCCCGCAGACTGCATCTTCTTGGAAAAGGTGACGAAATCCGGTGGCGGGAGGATGCCGTCTCCTAGGTTCCACTTTTCGTGTGCCCAGAAGGAGCCGGTGGCGCCCACGCCTGTTTGGACTTCATCGACGATGAGAAAGACGCGGTGCTTGGCTGTGAGTGCGCGGAGGCCGCGGAAGAAGTAGGGGCTCGCGTGGTTATCCCCGCCTTCGGACTGGACTGGTTCGACTACGACAGCGGCAATTTCGCCCTTTCCGGATTTCTTTCGGCTGAGAATCTCCTCTTCCACGGCGTCGAGGCTGGCTTGCTCTGCACGGCGATTGGCCTCGGCATACTCTGGCGCAGAGAGGGGGTAGGCCACGTCCGGCCAGGGCACGGCGGGCCAGTCAAACGCAGGGACATCCAGCTTGTGGATCGCCTTGGAGCGGGTGGTGCTCAGCGAGCCAAAGAGGCGACCGTGGAACGCCCCTGTAAAGGAGAGGATGGCGAGGTCCGGGCTGCCTGGCGCGGCGTTGCGCATACACGAGCTGTTATCCGCGGGGGAAAACTCCGGGAGGTCGTCGTCCTTCCCGGACTCGCCATTCTCCCGACGCTGCCGCGCACGGTAGGCGATGAACGCAGCCTTGTAGGCATTCTCATTCGCGCAGGAGCCGCACATTGCAGTAAAGATTCCCTGGAGGCCGCGCGGCCGCACGGTGCCCAAGCTCGCCTCGACGACGTCTCGCCAGCTCGTAGGCGGGAAACTGCCCAGCGCAGGACGGTTCATCGCTGCCACGGCAAACTCTTGCGTGCCCGCCAGAGCGAGGAGAGAGGGGTCGTTGTACCCCGTGGGGATGGACGCAATCTGCGCAAAGAGGTCGAGGAGGACATTGCCATCTGCGTCGACGAGGTAGTTGCCTCGGCTGGATGCATAGTCGACGACGAGGCCGTGCGCTCGCGACTCTTGGAAGGTGGCGATGCCCGAGGATAGGGCCTGGCTCTGCGGACCGGGAACAGAAGAGGTGACGAGGTGCGGGCGCACCGGCTCGTCGGGGAAGACGGTCGCTGTGATGGACGGTGGGGCAGGGGGCGGCGGGGGCTGGGGCTGCGAGGAAGAAGCGGTTGGCGCAACGCTGGCCAAGTGGCGCCGGTACAGCGGCGCAGAGGCTACGGGGAGGACGCTCCGCGACGTCGTCGCCTTGGCCGTTGCTCTCACTGTTCTGAGCATCGTAGGCGGATATCACAAGAACACTGGACAGGTAACAAGTAAGGCAAGGAAGACGAGCATGACGAATTGCGAAGAACGGCTAGCTTTCTGCTTTGAAATCCCCATCAGAGCGCCTCCACCCACCCGCCAGGTCCATGGCGCCCAAACCTCCGACGTCGGAGTGTGGCTTGGCTTGGCCCGTATCGCTACATGACTCGCCTATGAGCATGAACAACCAACCAACCAACCAACCAACCCCCGCATGTACGGTATTATCAACCGAGGGCCAGTCAGCCAGGCCAGGGCAAAGGCAGGGGCAACCCCGCACATGCATTGTACGCACAACGCCCAGGCAAGAGCAAAGTGGAGCTCTGTGGGGCTGCCAGGCCAGGCCAGAGGCAGACGCGCCACGCGCAGGCGCACAGGCCAGGTCAGGGTGGGGTGGGGCACGTGATCGCAGACAGTCACGTGATGTGGACGGGAGAAAAAGAGGGACCCAGAGCGGGGCGCAACTAGCGAGGGAGCATTTATTCCTACTGAAGGACGGGGGGTGTTCTTCCCTTCTGAGCATTTGTTCCTTACGGTACCATGTCCTATCCACCCAATGCCATCGCTTCCTCAACATCATCAATACCTCTTAGTCTGACGCCGATGTAAACATAATCTAAGCTACTCTCCTCCCTTCCCCTGCCCTCCCCACCCTCCACCACCACCCGCGCCTATTCTTATCGCGACTACGTTGTTCACTCTTCCACAGCGCAGCTCGTCATTTACAGGCGCGAAGAGCAACCTCTGAGATCGCTTCCTTTCGCTATCGTGCTCAGGGCGACTTCTGAAAGTCGTTTCGATGAGGTTTGATGGATAGTAGGAATGCGGACATGCCGTGCGGTGCGGGCCAGTAGAGCAGAGGGCGTGTGATGCTGTGCAGTCGAGCAATTGTGTATATTGAGGCAGTGCAATTGAATGGAGTTGATGTACAGTGCATGCATGTGATTTCAATGATTGTGTGTCCGCGTCAACGCTCTGTAAGCCTCGCGATGAGTGCCCTCTTGAAGACGTCGGATACGGGGTCCTTGTCAGCGACGTATGCCTGCAGTAGGAGCTTGGCGACGTCCACGCTGCCTGCATTGGGCGCATGCTTGACAGTACCCAATATCTGTCCCTTGTACTCGAGTGAGAGGTCCACTCCCGCCCCCCCGCCGACACTCGGATGAAAGACGAGATCGAGCTCCTCGCCCTTTTTGAGTGAGCTCTTGGGGAAGCACTCCTTGAGCTGCTGCACGCCGCCTGCCAAGGCCTCCTCCTGCGCCTCGCTGGGGGCCGCACTGCCCTTGCGCAGCGCCTTGATACGCCCCTGCACGGCGCGGGCAAAGCCATCACGCAGGTGTGCAAAGTCGGTATTGCGCACGGGGACAATCCGTAGAACGGCGGGCATACCGCTCTCGAGGGCACGCGTCATCGTCGTCTCCAAGTTGAGGTCGACGTCCTCGGCGGCACGCTCTACAAAGTCGGGAAAGGAGGAGCGCGGGACGTACAGTGCTGCGACGTAGACTTGTACACGTAGAAAGGAGACGGTGCGCACACCAGAGGCTACCAGGCGCATCGTGTCCCCAGAAGGGCCGCCAGCAGAGAGGGGAAAGGGGATGTCGCGCGGAAGCAGCTGCGAGGTAGAGGGGTCGCGGTGGTACGTCTCCGTGGCGGGCGCGGGCGCGGGCGCGGGTGCGTCCAGCAAGAGGGGATCGCGACGATAGGCTGCGAGGTAGAGGGACGCGGACAGGGCGGCGGCGGCGGCGGCGAGGCCAAAGATGCGCGGGTGCCTGGAAGCTCGCGTGGAAGCCGTACTGGTGCTAAAACTGGCTCTGGCTCCACCCCCGCGGAAAGCCGAGACGTTCCGAGAGAGCGGTGCAAGCCGGCGCAGGGCGTGGGTGGACGAGGGCATGGGAGTGTGTGCAGGCCGCAGCCGTGCGAACGAGGTGGCGGCGGGATTCATGTTGGGTGAATGATTGAGCGCTGGAGAACGTAATGGAAGCCTCGCGAGCAACTCTCACTTCTTCTGCTCACGACCCCGGCTAAGACCTGACTTGTGCGCATGGGCCACAGGTCCGGTCGGACCTCGCTGACTAAGCAACGCCGACAAGAGTGCTCAGCAGGCCTAGAACTAACGGACGCGACCTTTTGTGCTGGCGAGGGCGCGCCCGGCGGGGGGCGGCGGCGGCGACTGTAACTTTTTTGCCTTTGGCTTTGGCTTTGGCTTGTGCCCTTCAACCTGTTGGGGCGGCCGGCGCGTCAAGCTCACTCACTGACCGCCTCGCTTGCAGAAGTTGTCCGGAAGGGCGGCGGTGCGAGCGAGGAAGCGGAGGAGCCAAGGAGCCAGCCGGGGTACAAATGCAGTAGCGTGGGGATCGGATCAATTTGCGAGGCAAATGGGATGTGATGGGACGGGACCAGGGCCGGGGAGGGCGGGGCCGGGCGGGGGAAAGAGGCGAGGGGGAACAACGGCAATGACAATGGCATCGGGCATTGAGTCTCAGCATCGTTGGAGCGTGTGTCGCAACATCACCGGGCGCATCCACTAACCCACCACCTTCTCTTGGTCGCCATTTCTCGCAATTCCACTCCAACCCACCCACTTAGAGGCACATGCTGCAGTGGTCATCAACGTCGCACTAACAGCAATAGCAGCACCGCCTGCTGCTCACGTCACCCACGGCCACGGCCACGCAACGCAACGCAACGCAAAGCAACGCAACGAATTCTGCCGACCCGACGCAACACGGCGTCACTGCAGCCAATCTCAACGAGAAGCGTGCGGATCAACTCGACTGTACAGTAAGTACGCACGCACGCACGCACGTACGCGGTCTTCACCCGCCATTTTTGCCCTGCCATGCCAAAGAAGCACCACCACCACCAAAGACCACTGCCGCACGCTCCTCCCGCCGGCATTCCTAAGCCGCCTCCGCTCGACGTCTCCCACCTCCCCTCCAACGACCCCGCCCAGTCGCAGTACAGTGTACCATCGCTGCAACACCCGCAGCCCCCTTCCAAACGCCCTCCCCCAACCTACCCGCGCTGGGCCCACCGCCGCGACTCGCCCCGCCTCGCGCGCACCATCCACGACTTGGCCCTCTTCCTCTCCTCGCTGCCTCTTCCTTTGCACAAGTACACGCCACGCATCGCCGCCAGGCTCATTGCTAGGTTGCTAGCAAAGAACAACCTCATGGCTTCCAATATTGCTTTTGACATTGCACTCCTCTTTTGGAGGTGCATCATCAACATCTTCTTTAGGAGCATTCAACCGAGGGGCGCTTGGAGGATACCTACTGATGGACCAGTCATCTTTGTGGGCGCGCCCCACCACAATCAGGTCAGTCAAATGCGACGACGATTGGAATCATAGCCTGGATGCTTACTTTGAATTCCCACTGACACTTAGAGATCAACACAAACCAATCCCACTCCTTGTCGCGCCTCCAGTTCCTCGACCCACTCCTCCTCGCTTCCGAGGTACGCCGTGGGTCAGGACGCAGAGTAGCCTTCCTCATCGCCGAAAAGTCGATCCGCAGACGCTTCATCGGCAGCGCAGCCCGCCTCATGCAGAGCATCCCCGTCACACGCGCCGCAGACGGAGCCAAGCCAGGAAAGGGCACCATCAGCGCCCATCCCTCGGGCGACCCGCTCTTGATCCAGGGTCACGGCACCGCTTTCACCTCGCAGCTCGTACCAAAAGGACAAATCGTCCTCCCCAAGTGGACAGGATACGCCTCTGCCGAGGTTGTACAGGTCATCTCTGATACCGAAGTCAAAATCAAAAAGGAATGGAAGGATGACCGCGCAAAGGAGGCATTGCAGGGTAAAAAGGGGCCCTCGAACAAAAAGGTGGCCGCACCTGCCGGCAATGGCAGTGCTACCGACGCAGATTCGCGTCCCGGCACCGAGTACCAATGCCTGCCCTATGTCGACCAGACGGAAATGTATGCCAGCGTCTATGAAAAACTGGCCGAGGGCGGCTGTCTCGGCATTTTCCCCGAAGGCGGCTCCCACGATCGCACCGACCTTCTCCCCCTCAAGGCCGGCGTCGTCATCATGGCCCTTGGAGCCATGTCGGCCAACCCGGGCCTGCGCGTACGCATCGTGCCCGTCGGCCTCTCCTATTTCCACCCAGACAAGTTCCGCTCCAGGGCCGTCGTAGAGTTTGGCGCTCCCCTCGAGGTGCCCCAGGAGCTCGTGCAGCTCTTCGAGGGCGGCGGTGATGGCAAGAGAAAGGCCGTCGGCGACATGATGGACCTCGTCTTTGATGGACTCAAATCCGTCACCGTCCGCGCACCCGACTACGAGACGCTGATGCTCATCCAGGCTGCCAGGCGTCTCTACACGCCGCCCGGACAGCATCTCACACTGCCCCAGGTCGTCGAGCTCAATCGCAGGTTCATCATTGGCTACCTCAAGTTCAAGGACGATCCGCGCATCCAGAAGCTCAAAGCCGACGTCTTGCGCTACAATAAGATGCTCGGCTGGGCCGGCCTCAAGGACCACCAGGTAGAGCGTGCCACCCGCGCCGGATGGAGGTCCCTCGGCCTTCTTGGCTACCGTCTTGGTCTCCTGGTCATGTGGGGCTCTCTGGCGCTTCCCGGCGTCATCCTCAACTCGCCCATCATCGTCCTTGCCAAGATCATCTCGCGCAAAAAGGCAAAGGAGGCCCTCGCTGCTAGCCAGGTCAAGCTCAAGGGCCGCGACGTCGTGGGCACCTGGAAGGTCCTCGTCTCTCTCGGTGTATCCCCCATTCTTTACCTCACCTACGCCATTGCGGCCACCTATGCGGCCCGCCGACTGAGACCTGGCATCACCAGCCAACAGCTGGCCCTCACCCCAATCTACACCATGATTCTCCTCCCCACCATGTCTTACTCGACGCTCAAGATTAGCGAGACGGCCCTCGACATCATCAAGAGTCTCCCACCCCTCTTTGTGAGCCTCTTGCCCGGCAATCAAAAGGTCATCATTGACCTCCAAAACACCCGCAAGCAGCTCACCGAGGAGATGCAGTCCTTGATCGACGAGCTCGCCCCGCAAGTCTGGGAGGACTTTGAGTCCAGTCGCTGGCGGGTCCTCACGCCCTCGTCGGCAACGCCGCCTCCATCCACGCCAGATGGCAGGGTGGAAGCGCTCATCTGGAAGGCCAAGGATGCACGCACCAGGGGTACTGCCAGTCAAGCCCTCTCTCACCCCCTTGCTTGGGCCGACGAGCGCCTCTTTGGCTGGCGTAGCGGCAGGCCAACTGCTTCGGACCCGAGTGGCAAGAAGCGCAGGCTCAGCTCCACGGAGCGGGACCGCCCGCTGACCGCTGCCGAGTTCAGCGGTGAGCACCCGACGGTCGAGGGAGCAGAGGCACGAGAGCAGGACGAGGCTGCCGTTGCAGAAGACGAAGAGGAGCTCACCGACGAGGATACGATTGAAGGCGACGTAGACTCGGAAGAAGACGAGGGCGATTACGAAGCCATCTTTTCCTTCCTCAACCCCGCTCGTCTCTTGTCGTCACGTCAGGGACCCCTGTCACCCAAGTCTCCGCGGACGCGAACCAAGAGCGGCTCTCGCTCTCGTTCCGGGTCTTGGGGGCTCAACATGACGCCTGCAGCAGGGGGCGGCGAGTCCTTTGCGTCTAAGCGCAATCGCAGCAACAGCGAGCTCCATAAAATGGGCATGACCTCTGCGCTGCCGGCCTCCCTGACCGCAGCAAATACCGCCACCAGCAAGGACGCAGCAGCAGCAGCAGACAACACTTCACCCACCTCGCGGCGTCGGCGCACCCACTCCCTCACCGAATCCATTGACGCACACGAGCTCGCCGCCGCCTCCCACTCTGAGTCGCAGCAGCGCATCCCCTTTTCCGCCGCGTCCATGGCACTGGAAGCGCAAAAGAGCGATCGCGAACATGACAAGTCGCTGGTGTCGGACATGATTTCCGGTACGATGCGTGGAGATGGCGACGAATCCTCTGCCGCCCCCAGTGGCAGCGTCACCCCGGCATCGGCAACGAGGCCCGGAGATATCAGCGCCGACTTCGAGGGAAGTGAGCTCGAAGTCTCCTACCTCGGTCCTCCAGGCACCTACTCTCACCAAGTCACCCTTTGCCTCTTCCCAAACGCCGTCGACTCGAAGAGCACCGCCTCTGCTGATCCCGCTCCTACTGCCTCGCACCCGGTCCTCGTGCCATGCCCTACGATTACTGCTGCCTTGGAACACGCCCTTGTCGCCTCCCCTGAGTCGTCGCGGCGTCGCCTCGCACTGCTTCCGTACCGCAACTCGACGTATGGCCCCGTACAGGAGACGACGTCGCTGCTCGCCTCGCAAGAGTTCGGATCTCGCGTCAATGTCCTCAAGGAGACGCAATTCAAGGTCGAGCATGCTCTCCTCGTCGGCGAAAAGACATGGGCGGCTCTGACGAGTGGCAAGGATGGTGCGGACGTCGACGAGGCAGACTTCAAGAAGATTCGCAAGGTTTTCAGCCACGAGCAAGCCCTGGGTCAATGCGACACCTTCCTCACCTCTGTCCTCGGCCTCCCTCACGGACCGGAGAGTCGCGTCTCGGTCGCCAGTACCGCTCATGCCGTCTCTTCCCTGGCCGAGGCCGAAGCCGAAGTTGCCGATGGTCCCGATGCCGAGATCTTCTTTGCTGCACTTGCATCTGAGCTTTGCGCGACTCGCGACCTCTACCCCGGTGTCAAGGTTGCGCGTCGTTGCGTGCAGGACAAGGACGATAACACGACGCACTTTGTTCTCCTCGAGCGCAAGCAGAGCGCCAATGGCAATGCAGGCGAGGGCAACAAGACGGCCAAGTCTGCTCGAAGGGTGCAGGTCGTTGGTGCGCCGCCACCAGGCCCGCCGATTCCCAAGGATGACACGCATACAGACGACGAAGGCGAGCATGACGAGGACGAGGACGACGAGGCCGAGACGAAGAGCGTTGCTTCCGACACCGAGCGGAACGGCAACGGCGACGGCGAAGAGGACGTGGAAGAGGTGGACTTGCTCGCCAACTTTGAAGAGGGCGATGAGAACCTCGAGCTGGTGCACCTCAACCTCAAGAATAGCGACCTCCGCAAGCTCAACTTAGGGCGCTTCGCCTCGAGCCTGAAGAGCCTCTGCCTGCGCCAGAATTTCATCAAACGCCTGACGGACAAGGACATTGGCGCACTGCACGAGCTGCGCGAGCTCGACCTGTACGACAATGGCCTCGAGAAGACGTATGGGGATGTCCTCGCTTCGTGTGCCAGTCTCGAGTCGCTAGACTACTCCTTTAACAACATCCGGCACATTTCGCGCATTGCGCACCTCGCGCACCTCCGCAAGCTCTACTTTGTGCAAAACAAGATTGCGCGCGTCCGTCCCGAGGACTTTGACGGGCCGATTGCGCGCAGCTTGATCAGCCTCGAGCTGGGCGGGAACAAGCTACGCGGCATTGAGCACCTCGAGGGCTTGACGCAGCTACAGGAGCTCTGGCTGGGCAAGAACAAGATCCCGCGGCTGGAAAACCTCTCGAGCTTCTCGAACCTCCGGATCCTCTCCATTCAGAGTAACCGCATTACGCAGCTGGAGAACCTCGAGGACCTGACCAACCTCGAGGAGCTCTACATCTCGCACAACGGCCTCGAGGCGATCACGGGCCTCTCGCAGCTCCGCAAGCTCCGCGTCCTAGACGTAGGCGGGAACAAGATCACGGAGATTTCCGGGCTGGAGGGGCTCACGCAGCTCGAAGAGTTCTGGGCAAACGACAATCAGATTACGTCGCTCGCGCCCCTCGAATCGCAGCTCGGACCGAAAGTCTGCCCTAAGCTCGAGACGGTCTACCTCGAGGGGAACCCCGTGCAGCGCACAGAGGGGCCTGCGTATAGGAGGAAGATTATGCTTATGTTGCCGCAGATTTCGCAGATTGATGCCACGTACGTGAAGGCGCCGACGCTGAGGTAGGCGTGGGGGCGGTGCAGTGGCGAGGAGCCAGAAAGGGGTCGTCGGATCCCGGGTTTCGGGATTCCGAAAGGTACATGATCAAGCGACACGCGGCTACCTACAGGTAGGCTGGCATACGTGCAGACATGCAGGCAGGGAGGCTCACGGGCAGATAGGCAGAGCAGTGCAGTGCAGTGCGAGTGCGAGCGCGACTTGTCTGCGGGCGCCCACAGCACCTGAGCTGCTGCCCCGCGAAGCGTCTTGCTTTTGAGGTCGGTGTCGGTGCTGGGTCTGTAGGTTCATCCAGGTCGAGGCGAGCTGGAAGGCGCGGGGGGTCTGTCGGGTGCGGGTGCGGGTGCGGGTGCGGGTGCGGGTGCGGGTGCGGATGCGGATGCAGGAAGGTAGGAGAGGGAAGGGGGGGGGGGGGGGGGGGGGGGGGGGGGGGGGGGGGGGGGAGTGGGGAATGAGGCGGAGGGGGGGGGGGGAGAAGGGGGGGGGAAAGGAAAAAAAAAGAAGGGGGGGGAAAGGGAAGAATGAAGGCCACAAGGGGGGGGGACCCCACACGCACACCCCCGCAAACGGCACAAAAATCAAG